>JBBPBX010009530.1:6876-49856 GCA_038048925.1 Garcialebias charrua | reverse complement strand
AACGTGCTACATTTGCTGACAAAAACTAAATAAATAAAAAATAAAAACAACAGACGGCTAAAAAGAATAAGTCGGGGAGCACTGGCGAAGCCACACAGAGGCGCCATCTTGCCACACCCACTTTCTATTTCATCCCTCCTGACTGCCAGAGGGCGGTGCTGAAAGCGCTGAACGTTCCCTTCGCACATGCACTGTTATTTATTGAAATTTATTCATTTCATTAAATAATTAATTAATGTTCGAGTAATAATATAAAAAAAGTCACATGTGTGACATGGATGACCAATCAGAGGCTATATAGCCTGGCGTCATCGGCGGCTCTGCTCCTTTTTCTTCTTGCACGCTGTTCAATCCAGGGCTTCAGCCCTTTGGATCTTTCCACTGTCATCGGAGGCCCGACTGCCCGTTGGCTGGAGCAGTGTGTTCGCCCTCCTAGGGGCCGCAGTGGTTTAGCCTTTGTCAAGGTATTTCATTGGGACTATGGTGGCTTTCACCCCTCTCCCAACTACAGCATTTGACTACTGTGTGTGTGATTCAACACTGGTGAGTAGTCTTTTGCTTATTTTGTGGCGTGTGAGGCGACTACCGTGTGAGATTTGACACGGGAGTAGTCTTACTTATTTGACTTGGTTCTATTTTGCCTTGGTAGCGGCGCCGTCCGCTCTGTGGAGGCTTCCAAATGCATGGTTGGGTTGGATTGTGCTCTGAAGTTTAATTACATAGCCAGCTGTGTTCTGGTCTTGTTCTCGAAGTTGTAAGGGAGAGCGTTCGCGCACACTATCAATTTTTTTCACCAATCTCATAAACCGTTGGATTGGCTAGCGGTGCTAGCCTCACTGAGTTTTTGGCTATTGGTGAAGGTTAGCGTTGTGCACCCACTCCCAAAAGATTTTTCACCATCCTTATAAACGGTTGGACTGAGCTAGTGGTGCTAGCCTCTCTCAGTTTGGCCTTGTTTTCTATTGGTGAGGCTAGCATTGCGCACCCTCTCCCATATCATTTTTCACCAGCATCATGAGGGTTAGGCTGTGCTAGGATTACTAGTTCTGGCCTTGTTTTAATTGGTGAAAGCGAGCATTCGTGCCCCCCTCTCCCAATCATTCTCACCAGCATCATAACGGTTGGTCTGAGCTAGGATTACTAGTTGTGACCTTGTTTTAAACAAAGTTTTAAACAAAGCTTTCCCCCTCCCCTGGGGCACAACAAAGTATTTGCAGCCACTCTGCATCAGTGTGCATCGTGCATTCATGTGGCACTCCGAGCTCGTGGGAGGCTTGGATGACTGGCAGTGAGAAATTGTTTACCGAAACTGGCCACATGCGAAGAGAAACTTTTGTTCCAGTCTGCAGTTACTGTTTTTCTTTTATATTTTATTGATGGATGTAACTGGGACACTGCGTACATAATCTCATTCCACCACACGTACCACATGAGATGTGAATGACAAATAAACCTCTGACTCTGACATGCCACTACTTTTTTCTCACACTTTGTACCCTGTAGTTTATATGCATGAGTGGCAAATTTATGTTTTTTTTTTCTTCATAAGTTACATTTTCATATTTTATTTTGATAGACTTTCTGCCATCTCTTGGCAACTTCCTGCCACTGACTTAAGCCCCCAGTATACCTCTGCGTACGTCCATACGCGTGTCCGTATGCGCATACTGTATGCAGAGAGTTCAGACGTCATACTAGAGCGTCCACCCTGGCTGCAGCGCAGCTCCACAGACAAGGAGCGTTTACCTACGGGACAAATTGAGGTCGCTGATTGGTCATTTGCTGACACGCCTACTGAATTGATTGACAGGTTGGGGGGGAAGGCGAGAGGTGGCAGCTCCAGCTGCAGCGGTGTTCTGTGTTTATATGTTGTTAATAAAAAGTTCTAAAAAAAAAACTAAAAAAAAAGGGTAGCACTGGTCCTGCAGCCCACACATCAGACCAGCCACCAGGAAATCTGTAGAACCTCCTGCAGCCATGCTGGACCCGAGTTTAATTCACTCGTGACAAATGTGTTCATTTCTTATCATTTCAGTCATGGAGTCAACAGAGGAATAAGATAGCACTGCCTTTTGGCAACAAAAAAAAAGAAGAAAAGGTCAGATCAGGGATGAAGAAGGGGAATTTAATACATTTGTGTTGCATACAAAACAGTCCGGCGCCGGGCAGTTTATTGTGTGACACCGCATTTGCATTTGAGCTTTGCACGTACATGCCCTGTGCTGCGTAAGTACAGCTCAGCGGAGAAGTCGTCAAATTTATTTTTAAAGCAGTCAGTCAGTAAAAATTTATACATATTTAAATAAAAGTTTTTAAAAAATCTGTGTATAGTAAATGTGTGTTTAAATATCAGTACTGTATCTCATTTAAGCTCCACATGGAGCGGAACAACGGGAGGGAGGGGCTCTTCCCCTGCCCTCCCTCCTGTTCATAAGAGCTCTGCTGAGGAGAAATATCATCAAATGCATTTAGAAAGTACATTTAAAAACAGCAGCTCTTACTAAAAGTGTTTAACAATAAAAATCAACTGTACTAATTTATTGAATATTTAACATATTTTACCGGTACCATTTCACGTCTGGTCACATGACCTCGATAAGACTTCTGGGTAAAATTTACTGGTATCTAATTTTTAAATAATTTCAGTTATGTAGGTGTTTGGCATTGTTCTGTCCAGTGATTATGCTCAGATAGGTCTTGGGTTCATGGTGACGGTATAATGGTTGTAACCATGATTCAGACAGCGAAACTTCATGAAGACTTCTGACGATCGTGCAGTTTGAACGTGTGTTGAAAGCAAGCTATACAGTACTGTAGTCTGTGAAACGCCCTCCGGTGACTAATTCTTGTACTACAACAAGAAAGCTGCAACTTACACTAGAGCTGGCTGGGCACAGCTCCTGACAATGAACGGTGGATGCCCGTGGCTAAATAACCGAAGAGTCTTATTTACACAATTATGTTTTATCTTATATTTAGTATGTGCGGCATACATTTTAAGATACTTTTATTTGTTTTATAAAAGTTTAAATGGTCTTGCTCCATCCTACCTCTCTGAGCTGCTTCACCCATACTCTCCTGCTCGGTGCCTCAGATCAGCTGATCAGCTGCTTCTGGAGGTGCCGAGGTCCAAACGGAGGCTCAGAGGAGACAGAGCTTTTTCTGTGCTGCTCCAAAACTGTGGAACGATCTCCCTCTTCCCGTCAGACAAGCTCCTTCACTGTCCAGTTTTAAAACTCTTTTAAAAACACATTTTTACTCACTGGATTTTAACAAAGACTGAAATAGTTCAGCACTGTTTTTAGTGTTTTTATTGATCTTAATGTTTTAACAACCGTTTTATTTTTCATGTGTTTAAATGTTCTTGATTTTATGTACAGCACTTTGTTGCAGCTGTGGTTGTTTTAAAGGGCTTTATAAATAAAGTATTATTATTATTATTATTATTATTATTGTTATTATAATGCCGGGGCGGCCGTGGCGTAGTGGTAATGGCAGTCATCCCCCGATCGGAAGGTTGGCGGTTCGAATCCCGGTTCCCCACACCATGTGTCGTTGTGTCCTTGGGCAAGACACTTAACCCCGAGTTGCTCCCGGTAGGACTGGAAAGCACCTTGCATGGTAGTCTGCCGCTACCGGTGTATGAATGTGTGTAGCATTCAATGTGTGTAGCGCTTTGAGATTTTCACTAATGAAAAGTGCGTTATAAATTGAATTCATTATTATTATTATTATTATTATTATTATTATTATTATTATTATTATTATTATTATTATTACAGACGGGTGTGTTCTGTAGTCTGAGAATTACGGTAATTAAAAGTTAAAAAAATATTTCTCTGTAAATATGTTACAACGTGGACGCCCGTGACGTATATGCAATCGATGCATATGTATGTACAATTTATTTATTTTTTATTTAGTGGGCATGGCAAATTTTCAGGTGCGCTCAACAGTCCAGAAATGATGGTACATAATCGTGCCTGTGTGTATAGTTTTGAGCCTTAACATGACTGCATTAAAAGTGATCATATGAAGTGCAGGAATAACTAGAGGCTGCCCCTCTGTGTGTTTCAGATGTCTGTGTATGTGTGTGTATCAGATAGTGTGTGTGTGTCTCAGATGTCAGTGTGTGTGTGTCAGTGTGTTACCACTGTGTGGTTCCTTGTAAACTACACTCTCCAGACCAAACAGCAAGTGTTCAGTCTGAGATGCTGACATCGAACGCAGCATGAAGAGAACAGACAGCATGTTAGTAAAGTCACCTGCAGGTGAAGAGTTCTGGAGAACAGCACAATGAAAAGTTAACAAGTTGCTCTACAGTCATGGATCAAAGGAAGGCCCACTCTCTTTCAGCTCCATGCTTTTCCATATGATCTGGTCTTTACCAGGTTCTGACAGATTCAAATCTGACCTCATGTGAACACAGAGACAACAGATTTCACCATGTTCATATAAAACATAAAAGAACCCAAGAAGAAAAGCTGTGGATGGAAATCTGAATCCAGCAGCCTGCAGAACCTCCTTCAGGGGTTCAGCCTGGCTGAGGTTCTGGACTTCCACTGGAGCACCTTGATTCTTTACAGTTTCTTTTCGTTGAGCCGTTCTGTTGTAGATTAGCTGCTGTGCATGGAATCATCGTCTCGTTACATCTTGATCCAGTTTGGTCCAAGCTTCAGCTGTCAGACAGATGGACTCACATCTGACTCAGAACACTTTGGTCTACAGAAGAGTTCATGGTCCACTCGCTGACTGCAAGGAGTCCAAACCATCTCCCCCCCACCACCGTGCTGACAGCTGGTTTGATGTTTAGTTGTGCTGCTCTTTGCATTAGAGGTAAACATGTTACATTGGTCCCATGTGTCCAAAGGACATTGATCCAGAAGGCTCAGGTTTGGAAAGATCTGAAAGAACCACAAGTCCCATGCTGCTATGTAGGCTTTAGAAAGAAAGGGATGCTTTTGTAACCTTTCTAAACATGCCACCCTTGTTCAGTCTGCTTGTAATTGTCCTATTATGAAATTTAACCTGCTATATGAGTCTGACATGAAGCTCATTCCTTTCAAATTGCACAGTCTGACCTAAGGGTGAATTTGCTGGGCTGTCCACTCCTGGGGAAATTGTCAGCTGTCTTAAACATTGTCCTCTTGCGAATAAGCTTTCTCTCTGTAGAATGACCGTTAATCCTTCCCAGATTGATGGGCAGCAACACTTGTTTCTCTGAGGTCTTTCCACCCTGGCATTGTGTTAACACAAACCTGTATACTCCAGAGCAGCAAAAACTCCTGCTTTTCCAGGGCTGGTCCCCCTGATGATGATCAGTTATGTTTGGTCAGAAGCTCCTGGATGATCCTGAACCTCTGAGATCCTGTGGAAGCAGCTAGGCTGGACCCAGCTTTCACACACAGCTTTAATATTGTGCCTTTGTTTGGTAATCAATAGCCGTGTTTCCATCAAGGTTTCTTGATACGCATTTTGAAGTATCGCATCAGAAAAGCTGAATGGAAACGGCAAGATGCAAATTTACTTCCTCAAATTCTCAAAAAAGTTGATACGCTCGCTTGAGGTGGTTTTTGGGTTCTTCGAAACAGAGCTGATGCGCAAAACGACAGATGGAAACAGATTTGCCGACTCAGTTCTGCCGTAGCGAACATTCACGTCACGTGACTTCGTCTCCGGACAACATGTAACATCGCTAAAACTAGTTGGCATGACAGAATAAATACAACTTGCCCGATAGCAACACATACCTGAAATACAGAAAACTTCCTGTTTACTATAGACATGCGTAACGCTGACGTCTGACGTAATGACGCTGACGTCTGACGTAATGCCGCTTTGCGTGGCCTGGTGGATTCGCTTCAAGCCAGTTGATGGAAACACTTCTGCTTCGCATCAACTTTTATTTACATTTTTGCGAATTTTCAAAAATTCACTCAAAATTCGTATTGAAAATAGATGGAAACACGATTATTGACACTGCCAAATCTGTTGCATGGTTCTGTTCACTTTCAGGTTTGATTTGCAAAACTAATTTTAAGTTGGTAAAGACCCGATGAGTATAATTAAGACCTGAGTCATGAAATCTCACAGGTGAACAGAGGAGGACTTTCTTTTCTTATGACTGTAAAGCTGCCCTGTGGGGGCCAGTTCAAAGGGGAAGGCGTCAGCATCAGTCAGAAGTTGTGGAAAAAGAGCCAAGGAAGCAGAAACACTCGGACACCTGACAAGAGCTGCAGGTTAGCTCGTCTTACCTCTGCGTGCGCCCATCTGCAGCGCCTCCTCAATGCGCTGCAGCTCCCTCTGCTTCGCCTCCTGCTGGTATCGCTCCTCCTTTGCTGCATCGTACTTTATCTCTGAGGAAAAGAAGAGTAGATGTATACATCATCTGCTCTCTCTGCGACGTTGCAGGTAAACAGCCAACAGTCTGCAAGTGGGTGACGAGTGCAACGAGAACTGAAGGAACAACAACACAGATAAACACCAGATTGTTATTGTTTAGTCATGCACAGACATTTGACCTCTAAATCTGAAGTTGTGAACATGCTGTGAGCACAACAGAAACAGACCAACCACCTTCAAGTCCCAAACAGCGCCCCCAAACGTTCCAGCATGCTGCTCTTCAGGTTCCTCTGCGTGTTAGACGACTCCTGTTCCCTACTGCTACTCACATGCAACCCGTCTCACACGACCACCGGTGGACAGCTGGGACTCAAAAGGTCTTCTGTCACATGGCCGGTCAGAGGTTTTCAACCAGTGTTTGGAATGTTCTTTTAGTTTTGATGAATCCATCTACTGGGGTCAGCCATCAGAGAAAACAGCTACAGCACCTTGTCTACTGGTAAATGAATTCAGCTGGTGCATCAGTATCCATTTTTATATCACAGACTCGAAGTTAGAATTAGTTCTGGGCTTTGACTAGCAGCCTCCAATACATTTATGGGTCTTACCATCAACAACTCAAGTGTTAACTTTGCAGAAGGTTTTTTATGTTTAAAGCTGAACTTCCATTCCACTCCTGAATCTCTGCAGGACTCGGATAGGTTTGTTTTTAGACAGTTGACTGTATTTATGCCCATTTAACATTTGATTTAACATTTACTCTTTGTTTGTTTTATTCTGAAGGCAGCCCCACAGCATGAGGTTGCCACCACCATGCTTCACTGTGGAGTTTAACCAACCTTCATTTACAATCTCATATAACCTTCTTCCAGATGCCTAGTAATAAATGATTTTGCATTTAATCAACTCAAACTGCTGCCAAGATTATTAAAGGACTTACTGGTGCCATGTTTGTTCGCAGTTCTTTCAGGGGTAGAAGTCACTAACCCATGCGTCCTTCAGGTCTATTGACACACACTACTCCCCTTGAGTCATGTATTCTAGAACACGTTTCACAGTCAGCATGTGAAAAGGTTGTTCCATGATGAAATTGTTGAAGGAAGACAGATCCAAAGTTGGTCTTTAGTTGTTTCCCTTCTCCAACACACCAGATTCAGTGATTCATTACTTAATTAGGTTCTGTGAAAGCCTGTTAATAGCCTGTTTATTCAAATCAGGTTTGTCAAAGCAGGGACCCAACTAAAACATGCAGGATGGTGTTCCTGGAGGACCAGGGCTGGGAAACACTGGAATTGACGGGGCTGTCCGATCGGACATTCGGGCCTTGGGCAGTGGCCCCATGGCTTACATTCCATTGGCACAATACTTGGCAGCAACACTCAGAAAACTGGATACAGAACGAGAGAGGTTGCCTGGATCATCTGGCCCAGATCATATGGAGGTGCAGCCCGAAGTTGCCACCCAGGATGATCACTTCAACACTTACTCTTCTCAAAGGCAGACGTCTCCTCTCGATCTCTGCTTGCTTTTGCTTTGTCTTGACTGTGAAACTGTCTGAGAGCCTCTCTTCTACAAAATCTTTCGAATCATAACTCTGGACTTCAATTTGGTCAGTTGGTCCCTCAACACAACTGAAAACATTTCTTCAAAAAGAAGACAGGCTGTAGGCGAGCCGATTTGCCCTGTTGGCATGCACACAGCTGGATATCTCATTGACTTGGAAGACTTGATGATGTGTCTATCTCTGCTGTCATCTGTGGATCTTAAGGACGCATATTTAATTGGATTTATGATAACTGGTTCCTGCTTTTTGGATTTGGCTGGTTCCTGGTCTATCAACACAAAAGGAAGACGTCGGCAGCAAATCTGGACCTGGTCAGGCTGCCTGCCTTACATGATGGCTTGGTTCATGTCTCGAGAATCCAGACTTTTGGCTGAATGGATTAGATCTCTGGGATTTTTTCAGGCACGTTCCATTGGTACGGTCATTTTTAATTTGGACATTTTGGAAGCGAGTGGACCGACACAGACTGAAGATAGATGTCATTAAAGTTCTGCCTGTTCCCAAAACAATCGTGTTTATCTGACATTCGGCTCCCTGACTGGCCTTGACAGGCCGTCTTATCTCAACACGCCTGAGAAATTTTGTAAACCAGATGCTCTCACCCTCCCAAACCTGCTACTGAGGAATTCCACGGACTTTTCAGAGGAGCCCGGCTGAATAAACATTCTGTCATCATTTCAGGACTCTGGATTCGCCTCTGGCCGTCCTCGGCAGCCCCCCCCCCCCCCGCCNCACACTACTGTATATAAACTGAATGTTTTTTATCTGAACTCTGCAATGCCTTTCTGCGGGCTGGCTGCTCAATTGCCTTTGAGTACTCTACCCCCCACCCTTTGCGTAATGTCGGCATCATTTTGTGCAGGATTTTTTTTTATTACCACATTTTTGACCTTCAGAGGTCAAAAATGTGTTAGGAATTTTTTTTGTCTCCAAACCCTATGTGTCATTTTTCACCACTTGTATTGTCTGTCCAACAGATCTCACTTGTAAATGAGTCTTCAAGGCTCAATGTGACTTATCTGTTTAAATAAAGGTTGAATGAATAAGTCAGAAGCTATAAATATGGCTCGCACTCACAGTTCTAAACTGAATAAGTTCTGGCAGCTGGAGGAACAAGAACAGTATTAAATGGCTCTGGCTGCAAAAGAAGATTTGGACAATACGAAAAAGACTCCTTTAGTCAAGATAGGAGTTTCTTTTTAGTTTCAGCTCAGATTTTAGACCAAGACAAATCTTCTTCAAATTGAGACAGCGTTCTAAACGAGGGGCGCGCCTTCTCCAAGGCTTTGGGGAAAGGTTGTCACTTGCCTTTAACCAAAGATTTCTTCAAGCAAAGGAGACTGAGAAATAAGGTAAGGGAAGCTCTGATTTACCATTCTTTTACAAATGTTATACAAAATAATAGCAATGTGACCAACCCATTAAGGGAATTAGAATAATTTTATCAACATATTGGGTCCTCTGTTCATGAATGCCAAACAGTGGAACAGGTTTTACAAAGACAAATAACAGTTGGGAGGGATTTCTTGAACCATAAGTTGACTAGGGAGTTTTAGAGTTCTTTAGCGTTTTATCCCATGCTGGGACTCTGGGCGTAGCCCATCTAAATGCTTTCCTACATTGGCTCATAAAAGCTTTATGGATTCCCAACTCCCTATCTATGCTCATCTGAGCAAGGAAATCATCAGTTGGACTTCCAATCCTTTAGACATCAAAATCATTTAATAAGAACTAAGGGTGAATGATTAATCGCATTTGCGATTATCTCGCGATATGTTAAAACGCGATTCTCTAATCGCACGGGCTGCGATTTGACTGGTCACGCTTCTCTGCATCACACCGGTCTGGTGCGCGCAGCTCTGAGCGAGCAAAACAGAGAGAGAGCAGGGATGGAGAAGACTGTGTGTTCCAACACAGTTGCTTCAGGCTGGACAGAAGTCATAAAAGTTATAAATTCAGGTAAGTTAGCTCATTTAAACGTGTATCTGAGAGCGCAAGCTGGTCACGTGACTTGGTAGTGAGCAGCTCTGGCCACGCGCAGCTCGAGTGGAGCAAAAACACAGAGAGCAGGGATGGAGGAGACTGTGCGTTCCAACACAGTTGCTTCAGGCTTGACAGAAGTCATAAAAGTTATAAATTCAGGTAAGTTAGCTCATTTAAGCGTGTATCAGGCTGAAACACCGAGACCGCGGGAGATAAACAGAGCCCGAGCTGGTCATGTGACCCGGGTCTGTTGTTGACGGTGCTCTGTTAGCAGCTAGCTCCGTAAGCTAATGTTCTGCGTGAAAAAGCGCATTAATTATCTGTTTAAAAAAAAAAACTGTTGTGTCGTTAGTGATATGAATTAATACAGAACCAGTAAAAATAATCGCATTTTAATCGCAATTTATAGAAAAAAAATCGCGATTAGATTATTTTCTAAAATCGTTCAGCCCTAATAAGAACCTCCCTCAAGCAATATATGGACTCTTTATTGCTGATTCCACTATCTAACCATATGTAAATATTTTTGGATTGTGCATTAACGTTGTTCCCTTGTAAATCATTAATTAAAGCAAAGCATAAAACGTAAAAATTTGGACTATCATTTCACCACTTCGTGTTAATGGATATAAGAAGCTTGGTTCAACTCTAATTCATTCAACATTTATTTAAACAGATAAATCACATTGAGCTTTGAAGACTCATTTACAAGTGAGATCTGTTGGACAGACAATAAAAGTGATGAAAAATGACACATAGGGTTTGGAGACAAAAAAAATTCCTAACATATTTTTGATTTCTGCACACAGATCAAAAATTTGAAAATGAAAAAAAAAGTCTCGTACACAAGCAAATAATGATGCCAACATTACGCAGAAGGGGGAGAGGAGGGGAGACTCAAAGGCCGGCCACAGCCAGAAATGAAGCCAGAGTTCTGAAATGATGACAAAATGTTTATTCAGCTGGGCTCCACTGACGTCCTTGGAGTAGCTGATTTGGTAAGGTGAGAGCATCAAGTTTACAAAATATCATAGGCGTTTTTAGATAAGACGGCCTATCAAGGCCAGTCGGGGAGCCGAATGTCATATAAACATGATTGTTTTGGGAGACAGGCAGAACGTTAATGACATCTACCTTCAGTCTGTGTTGGTCCACTCGTTTCAGAAAGGTCCAAATTAAAAATGGCCGTACCAATGGAACCTACCTCAGAAAATCCCCAGGATGTAATCCATTCAGCCAAAAGTCTGGTTTCTCGAGACAAGAACCAAGCCATCATGTAAGGCAGGCAGCCTGACCAGGTCCAGATTAGCCGCCTTCTTACTTTTGTGTTGATAGACCAGGAACCAGCTAAATCCAAAAAGCAGGAACCAATTATCATAAATCCAATAAAATATGCGTCCTTAAGATCCATAGATGACAGCAGAGATAGACACATCATCACGTCTTCCAAGTCGAAAGGAGGTTTTAAATGGGTTTCTCAGCTATAAGTATTAAGACAACATCCTAGAATCCTAGATTCTTAGATCCCATCCTAGATCCTAGATCCCATCCTAGAAACCTCCTACTGTTAGGTGTGATCTTTCAATTTACATGTATGTGTTACAAACCCCCTTTTGTTTAAGCTGGGATGTGTCGTTTTGTCAATTTAAATAGAATGGGCATTTTAGTTAATTTGTGGTGTTATCTCAGTTTCCAATTTCATATGTTGGTGCGTGACTTGTAAGCCTGTATAAAACTTCTTGTTCTCACAGCTTCCATTCAGAATTGAAAAAGACTTCTGGACAGAAGTCGAAACGTTTTCTGCAACAAATAAAGTCCAGTTGATCCTGTATTGAACGCCTTTTTTGATTTAACCAGATTAGTAAGAATTGCCATTCTACAAAGAAGAAGAATGACCGTTAATGTGAGCTTCCCTGTGGACAACAATCCAACTCTGGCTGCTAGGTTGGGTGAGTCATGGGGTGAGAAAAGGGTGTGGCTCGCAAAGGGAGGTTGTTAACAAATCTGGGTGAGTCACCTTCAAAACAGCCTTAAATAGAACTAACCTAAGATTACTCTGGATAATAATCAAGTGTTTGGACTTAGTTCATTATACCCATTAGAGGACAGGCTGTAGTGGTGTTTGGCCATAACTCAGATGGTAACTCCACTGGGTAGATAAAACAGCATATAAGACTTTAAATGGTCAGAGCAAGGTATTGTGGGGATTTTAAAAGTCTTTAAAACAATACATTTTCAGAAAAATTTTCAGGTTTTGTCAGAAGATCCTGCTACAAGACACATCAGGTGATTTGAAAATTCAGTCAATTCAGCCAGAATTCTTATTGCTGCTAAAGTCAGCAAAATAACAAAACCAGTGAGGTCATGAAACATCTCCCAGTAACAGCATGAAGCTTCCAGTAAAACATGGAAATAAAAATCTGACAGAAAACCAGTTTATTCTGCTGGAAAAGACCCACGCTCAGAGCTGCACGATGAGTTGTAATCTTAGTTCATCAACAAACTGGTTTACAAAGCAAGAAAACTGCAAACTTCAAAATAAAAGCACACCAACAGGAAAATTCCTGAGGGAAACTTTTACTGTGAAGACAAGTGTGTTGCGATCAACATATTTTATCAAGAGGCACAGCCAGTATGAGAGTTTGATGGTATGATAACCAACATATTTACTACTAGTACATACAAACTAGATTCCAAAAAAGTTGGGACACTTAACATGTTGTGAATAAAAACTGAATGCAATGATGTGGAGGTGCCAACATCTAATATTTTATTCAGAATAGAACACAAATCACAGATCAAAAGTTTAAACTGAGAGAATGTATCATTTTAAGGGAAAAATATGTTGATTCAAAATTTCAGTGTCAACAAATCCCAAAAAAGTTGGGACAAGTAGCAATAAGTGGCTGGAAAAAGGAAATTGAGCATATAACGAACAGCTGGAAGACCAATTAACACTAATTAGGTCAATTGACAACATGATTGGGTATAAAAAGAGCTTCTCAGAGTGTCAGTGTCTCTCAGAAGCCAAGATGGTAAGAGGATCACCAATTCCACCATTGTTGCGTAGAAAGATAGTGCAGCAATACCAGAATGGTGTTACCCAGCGTAAAATAGCAAAGACCTTTAAGTTATCATCATCAACCATGCATAACATCATCAAAAGACTCAGAGAATCTGGAACAATCGCTGTGTGTAAGGGTCAAGGCCGTAAAACTCTACTGGATGCTCGTGATCTCCGGGCCCTTAAACGTCACTGCACCTCAAACAGGAATGCCACTGTCAAGGAAATAACAGAATGGGCTCAGGAATACTTCCAGAAAGCATTGTCAGTGAACACAATCCACCGTGCCATCCGCCGTTGCCAGCTGAAACTCTACAGTGCAAAGAGGAAGCCATTTCTAAGCAAGCTCCACAAGCTCAGACGTTTGCACTGGGCCAGGGGTCATTTAAAATGGAGTGTGGCAAAATGGAAGACTGTTCTGTGGTCAGATGAGTCACGATTTGAAGTTCTTTATGGAACACTGGGACGCCATGTCATCCGGACCAGAGAGGACAAGGATAGCCCAAGTTGTTATCAACGCTCCGTTCAGAAGCCTGCATCACTGATGGTATGGGGTTGCATGAGCGCTTGTGGCATGGGCAGCTTGCATGTCTGGAAAGGCACCATTAATGCAGAGAACTATGTTCAGGTTCTAGAACAGGGGTCTGCAACCTTTATGATCGAAAGAGCCATTTTACATCTTTGTTCACTAAATTAAAAGTGATCAGAGCCGCGACAACCTGCTATGGTTATCAACTTGTGGCCCATGGGCTACTTTAGGTTTGTTGGAGGGGGCTTTTGTGGCCATTAGGGGTGACATTATAAAGCAAAAAAAAAAAAATCTAATTTAGATGTTTTCAATTTAAGACAAATGAAAACACCAGATTCTTGTGTGTGGGGGTGGTGGTAGTTTTTTTTATTTTTTATTAATAACTATTACCGTTAACTATGCAGACCTCCGTATTTTTTTATTGTGGAAAAATTAAGTATAGAAATAAAGCATTAAGTTAAAATGTGTTGTTTTTTTCTACTTGTACATGTTCCAGCAAAAGAAATAAGAGGAAAACTGCTAAAACTACCGGTAGTCCTTTTTTTTTTAAATATAGTTTATATAACAACCAATAAAATTCAGTTTTATGTCAGTTTTGGTCAAAGCTTGAAAGAGCCGCTGCAGAGGAACCAAAGAGCCGCATGTGGCTCCAGAGCAGCAGGTTGCAGACCCCTGTTCTAGAACAACATATGCTCCATCTAGACGTCATCTCTTTCAGGGAAGACCCTGCATTTTTCAACAAGATAATGCCAGACCACATTCTGCAGCAATCACAACATCATGGCTACGTAGGAGAAGGATCCGGTACTGAAATGTCCAGCCTGCAGTCCAGATCTTTCACCTATAGAGAACATTTGGTGCATCATAAAGAGGAAGGTGCGACAAAGAAGGCCCAAGACGATTGAACAGTTAGAGGCCTGTATTAGACATGAATGGGAGAGCATTCCTATTTCTAAACTTGAGAAACTGGTCTCCTCTGTCCCCAGACGTCTGTTGAGTGTTGTAAGAAGAAGGGGGGATGCCACACAGTGGTAAAAATGGACTTGTCCCAACTTTTTTGGGATTTGTTGACGCCATGAAATTTTGAAACAACATATTTTTCCCTTAAAATGATACATTCTCTCAGTTTAAACTTTTGATCTGTGATTTGTGTTCTATTCTGAATAAAATATTAGATGTTGGCACCTCCACATCATTGCATTCAGTTTTTATTCACAATTTGTTTAGTGGTTTGTGTACCTTATAAACTTGGTGTGTTTCCTTTAAGAGGCATAAAAAGAAAAACTGTTACGTCTAATTCTGCAGTAATTGTTCTTCTTGTACAGAATCTATCCGTTGTGCTCTTCGTAAAGCTGACGTTGCCTCTGCAGCGAGCCTACAGCAGGCTGTATTTAGTCAATCTGCTAACATGCTACTGTACATGTAATTATTATAGCTTGTTGGAAATTATTGTTCAAAACCTTTTTCCTCTTGCTCCCTAATTACTAACTGTTTATCCACCAGATTAAATGTACAACATGCAGTTTAGTGGTTTGGACACCATGGTACATGTTCTAAAAAAGTTAAGTCTGGTCCTCTGGACATTCAAAAAACAAAACAAAACAAAAAATGTGTAGAAACGTTTCATCTTTCCTCCAAAAGACTTCTTCAGTCTGAGGTGCTGTATTCAGCTCAGTCTTATAATTAGTACCTTATCACAGTGGATCAACCAGTTTGCTGCTGACAGCCAAAACCAGCTGCTCACATGATCAAGGAGGACCATCAGCTTAACGATGGATCATTAGCACCCTGATGGCTGCTTGCTATTCACAAGGGGCTGAGTGATACTAGTAATAACAGCATTGTAAGAGGGGGACAGTTGAACCCGGAGGCCTCCACCTCTGTTTAATGATGGACGGTTTCTTTTCACAAAGATGGCCTCCTTTACTCCTCTCTCAAACCATCGTTCCTCTCTATCAAGGATGTGAACATCTTCATCCCTGAAAGAGTGACCGCTGACCTGGAGATGAGTGTAGACCACAGAGTCCTGACCTGATTATGTTGATCTTCTGTGCTGGGCCATCCTTTTGGCCAATGGCTGTTTAGTTTCCCCAATGTGAAGGCCGCAGTATAGCTCTACGTTCGGCCGAACGCTGCTCTACGCGCACGTGCTGTGCGCAGATCTGCGTTCGTTCTCGCGTTAATGCTCGCGTTTTCGCTCCAAATACTTGACGTCATTTGAGCAACAGCAGGGCGGAGTGTTTACCTATGGGACAAATTGAGGTCGCTGATTGGTCATTTGCTGACACGCCTACTGAAATGATTGACAGGTCGGGTGGGGGAAAAAGGCACGAGCCGGCAGCTGGCTCAGGCTGTAGCCGCTGCGGTGTTCTGTGTTTATATGTTAATAAAAAGTTCTAAAAAATAAAATAAATAAAAACAGGGAGCGCTGGTCCAGCACACCAGAACACCAGGAAATCTGCAGAACCTCGCGCAGCCACGTTGGACATGAGTTTAATTCGCTCGTGACAAATTAATTAATTTCCTCATCATTTCAGTCATGGAGTCAACGGAGAAGAAAGCGATCACTTGACTTTTGGCAAAAAAACAAAAGAAAAGTCCAGATCAGGGATGAAGAAGGGGAATTTAATACATTTGTGTCACATACAAAACAGTCCAGTGCCGGGCAGTTTATTGTGAGACAACGTGCTTGCGCTCGCGGTCGTAAAATTTGAGCTTGGCACGTTCGCGCCCACGTTCAAAGGCTTGTGCCGCTGCGTTCGAACGGCGTCAAGCGGCGTTCGGCCCAACGCAGCGCTATACTGGGGCCTTAAGACTGATCACTCTCCTGACACTGAACAGCATATACAATATTACTCTGTTTGTGCCGGGGGACTGAATCTTCGGGATGATTTAAAAGTCACTGGGACGTTGTGTTTTGAAAATAAACATCTCAATTTCTCTGAAACTCCCGCAACATACGGAACGACCACTGGTCTGGGTTCCTCCTTTTCACCTGATGGCTGGCTGGAGTCCTGTTTGAGTTTCTTCGCTGCTTTCAGGAAGACCCAGTTATCCACATTTCTCTAGAGTCAAAGTCAAAGTCAACTTTATTGTCAAAACTGCAATATGTACAGGACATACACAGGATTGAAATTGCATTTCTCTCTGTCCCTCGGTGCAACAGTAAACATTAAAACACTAAAACATTTAATAAACATAAGCATAAAATGAAATAATAAAAGTGTAATACTGTCCTGAGTTTTTGCATAGTAGTTTTTGCATAGTAGTAGTATAGCCTGTAGTAGAGCCTGTTTTGTGTGTGATTTCTCCTTCTGCCTGGCTCCTGAGTTAGTGGGGACGCTGTCTGCTCTGTGGTACAGAGTCCTGATGACTCCTAACTTGTGCTCCGGAGGGTGATGGGAGTCAAACTGCAAATACTGGTCTGTGTGGGTGGGTTTGCGGGTTTGAGCTGAATACAGCACCTCAGACTGAAGAAGTCTTTCGTAACCAAGACGAAACATTTCTACAAGTTTAAAAAAGCTAAGTCTGGTCCTCTGGACATTCAAAAACAAAACAAAACAAAGCAAAAAAAATGTAGAAACGTTTCGTCTTTCGTCCGAAAGACTTCCTCAGTCTGAGCTGCTGTATTCAGCTCAGTCTTATAAATAGCACCCTCCCACAGTGGATCAACCAGTTGGCTGATGACAGCCTGAAACCAGCTGCTCACATGATCAAGGAGGGCCATCAGCCTAACATGACCCGTATGTTGCGGGAGTTTCAGAGACATTGAGACGTTTATTCTCTAAACACAACGTCCCAGTGGCTTTTAAACCCCAAAATACATTACGGCAAAGACTGGTTCATCCCAAAGATCCAGTCCCCCGGCACAAACAGAGTAATATTGTGTATGCTGTTCAGTGTCAGGAGGGCTGTGATCAGTCTTATATCGGGGAAACTAAACAGCCACTGGCCAAAAGGATGGCCCAGCACAGAAGATCAACATCATCAGGTCAGGACTCTGCAGTCTACACTCATCTCCAGGTCAGAGGTCACTCTTTCAGGGATGAAGATGTTCACATCCTTGATAGAGAGGAACGATGGTTTGAGAGAGGAGTAAAGGAGGCCATCTTTGTGAAAAGAAACCGTCCATCATTAAACAGAGGTGGAGGCCTCCGGGTTCAACTGTCCCCCTCTTACAATGCTGTTATTGCTAGTATCACTCAGCCCTCTGTGAATAGCAAACAACCATCAGGGTGCTAATGATCCATTGTTAGGCTGATGGCCCTCCTTGATCATGTGAGCAGCTGGTTTCAGGCTGTCATCAGCCAACTGGTTGATCCACTGTGGGAGGGTGCTATTTATAAGACTGAGCTGAACACAGCAACTCAGACTGAGGAAGTCTTTCGGACGAAAGACGAAACGTTTCTACATTTTTTTGCTTTGTTTTGTTTTGTTTTTGAATGTCCAGAGGACCAGACTTAACTTTTTTAGATTTTTTTCTACCTGGATTACTGAGCATGCATCAGGACATGGTGCATGTTAAAAGCAAAAACCGGCTAATGCCTCGCTATCAGTTTGTTCAGACATCGTGCAACTCTGGCAAATAGATGATTGAACAAGAACCTAACCCTCTACCTCTGACGTTGTCAGCTTACCGTTAAATGGACACGTCTTCAGCTGAGATTCAGCTGGAACACACACACACATGCATCATTGGTGTGTTCCTCAGACACCAAGCATCTTTCATTTCTGAGTAAAGTCCAATCTGGGCATATGTTTCCATTAATCAGAGATAAAAACGTGTGTGATGTTTGTTTCCATGTGTCTACAGCAATGATCAGTGCAGATCACAGACGGATCAGAACTAAAGGTTTAAAAGTCACTTACTGGCTCCGGGAACAACCAGCAGGTACAAACCGTCCAACGTGGCGACCACAGCGTCGTTATACAGGTTCTTCCAGGGAATCTTCAGCGTCAGCTTGCCTGAAACACAGACACAGACAGGAAGCTTGAGAGCAGCCTGAACAAGGATGGGCTGGAGCTCAAAGATCACCTTTCACTCAAGAATCTGATGCAGCGGTTCAAAAACAAGAAAATACTGTATATGAGGACCCTTCAGCCCAGCATCATCATGCAGTGTATCACTAATGTTAGAAGCAGTATGCTGATGTCCCTCATCGCTGAAGGCTTTGAGGAGTAGAATGGAGGGAGAAAATGTATCCTCTATCAGGCGCCATGGTGGAGTCAACGAGTGGCAAATGGTGGCCAAGGCCTTGACCACCATATATTAATCTTTAGTCACCACGATTATTTGAGGGAACTATACTTTTAAGCAACATAAAAACTAGAAAGTAGTGTTTCCTCAAACGTTAGAGGTGGTTGGTTGATGTGTATATGGCTGTGGCCATCTTGGATTTTGACGTGGTAACCCAGTTTTCGATTGACCTTTCTTATCGCAAGATGCAGCCACACACCAAGGTAGAAGTCAGCACGTTGCTTTACAAATTATCCAGCTCAAAAGGTTTACATATGGTGTAAGGTATCTTGACGTGGCAACCCAATTTTTGAAAGAAACCTTTCTTACACCTAAATGCAGCCACACTGCTAAAATGAAAACAGTACCTCTCTTATTTTTCAAGTTATCATGCTAACAACATGTATGCACAGAGGGATGGACAAAGGGTATTTCCAATTGTTCTCTCTGCGACAGGGACAGACATATCAAATTAGATCAGTTTGCTTCTTCTGTAACGTGTCATTAGATGATTGTTGATGTGAGCTGGTGCAAACTAGAAACTTTATGCAGAAACGGTGAAGGCCTGAAACTCCAACATCATCAACATTCTCTAAAGCCCTGCAGGAATTTGGGACTTCCTGTTGTAATATAATCTAAACTATGACAGAGTCAGAGTCATTTTTTAAATTTGAGGTTTCTTTGACATTAAAGCTGAATCCTCCTGAACCTCAGAGGTCTGATTAGACGGCCTGAAGTCTGAGATTCTTTAGGATCTGTAGGGGCAGCCATGATGGGTATCATAGAAGCCAGCGGTCCTGATTTTGACAAATCACTTGTTGCCATGGCAATTTCTACCTTATTGGGGATAGCAGTAAGGAACAAGCAGAACACAGCAGCACATTAGGCAGAAACACTAACTAAAAATTAGGCCTCGGACAAACATTCTGTGCAGAAACTGTATGTCTGATCCAAAGATGTATTGACCCACAAGCAGCAGAACGTTCAGAAGGTCACATCCATTTTTTATGTTTTATGTAGAGGATGTAACCAAGTAAAATAATCTTCACTTACAGTTTAGAGGAGAACAGTTTGAGCTCAGACACAATGAAAGTCAGTGAGTGTGGGTGTGTTTTATCTGCTCTCTGAGGGGATTTGAGACAAACCTATCAGAGCTGTGGTGGAGAGACACTGTGTGAACAAGAACAAAGTACACACATGCTGACATATGAACTGTAACAGCAAATACTGAGTGTAATAGTTTGCAAAGATTTTGGAAAACTCAAACCGCTCCTCTTCCCATGGAGTCCTGTGGTAGAATCTCCAAACCTAATGTGTGATTGTGTAAAACAGGTGAAGACCTGGAAACAGCAGTCCAGTCGTGTAAAGTCACACTTTCTGTGAACCGTTAAAACTCAGAGTGATGTTTCTGTGAAGTCTGTCCGAGCTGCAGACAGGACTGGACTTTTCCACTTACTTTAACTAAAACTCATAGATGTCAACAGGGAGGAAAAACTGTGTGACCCTTTCAGGTTTTATGTAGTTTTAGAGATTTTACTACAAAATGTTCAGCTTAGAGTGACAATAGCACACTGGTTTTATCTTCTCTTCAGTGGCTACCTGTCGTATTTAGAATTCATCCATCCATCCATTATACTTACCGGTTTCTTCTTTTTTTGGGTCGTGGATGTGACTGGTGCCAATACTTCTTACTTAATTCTTATTTGCTTACTACTTACACTTACTTTTATGTACTTCTTGCTTACTTCTTACTTACAGTACTTACTTAGTACTTACTTTTTACTCACTTTTTACTTACTTAGTACTTGCCTATTACTTACTTACTTAACTTAGTTACTTGATTACTTACTTCTTATTTACTTACACTAACCTTTGAGCTGTCTGAACCTTCTAACATTTTCATAAGCAAACTTCCATTTTTTACACAATCTTTCCATTTCATATAGTTTAGTCATCAAAAAGTGTACTTTTTTCAGCTTAGGTATTATAAAATTGGGTAGATGATGGATGTTGGAGTTTCAGGTAGTAGCTCAACTGCCCCCCTTCATAATTAGAGTTTCAGAAGAAGATAGTAGACTTTTATTCAAGAGTTGTTTTTTTAAATACCATCTCGAGTCTAAACAAATGAAAAACATAAAAACAGGATTATTTAAAAATGACGCCGAGTCCCAGTACTCACCAATCTGTCCAGCCTTTACTTTGAAGGGAACATTAAACTCACTCTGAAACACAAACGCACAAGTCAGAGTCGAGCTGTGGACTGAAACCTGCCCTGAGGGGACTACAGTACTACACCCTGCCCCCCAGAGACCATCGAGAACGATTAGATCCAGCAGTTGCTCTGAAAACAACAAACATCTGAACCGTACTGCACAAACAGTGTGTGGTTTCTGCAGCAGTGAGCCGTGACAAGGCTTCACATCTTTACCACCATCATAACCATCATCCTGCAAACTGCAGCCACAGAAAGAAACCCACTTCTCCAACGTTAGTTAGAATTCTAACAATCCTTGAAGGAAAGCATGTCGCTCACCACCGTTTAGGTAAGAGTTTAAACTGAGATCAGTCTCGAATGACAAATGATAGAGTTGTAGCAATTTTGGTCATCTTTATCTTCATCCTCTACCGCTTACAGTGGTGCTTGAAAGTTTGTGAACTCTTTATAATTTTCTATATTTCTGCATAAATATGACCTAAAACAACATCAGATTTTCCCACAGGTCCTAAAAGTAGATGAAGAGAACCCAGTTAAACAAATTAGACAAAATATTATACTTGGTCATCTATTTATTGAGGAAAATGATCCAATATTAAATATCTGTGAATGGCAAAAGTATGTGAACCTTTGCTTTCAGTATCTGGTGTGGTCTGTTGGTAGTTTCCTCCTCACATTAACTGCTGCTTCAGGTCCTTATCTGGATTAGATTAAGGTCAGGACTTTGACTTGGCCATTCCAAAAAATGAACTTTATTATTCTTTTCACCTGATGGCTGGCTGGAGTCCAGCCAGCCATCAGGTGAAAAGAAGGAACCCAGACCCAGACCAGTGGTCGTTCCGTATGTTGCAGGAGTTTCAGAGACATTGAGACGTTTATTTTCTAAACACAACGTCCCAGTGGCTTTTAAACCCCAAAATACATTACGGCAAAGACTGGTTCATCCCAAAGATCCAGTCCCCCGGCACAAACAGAGTAATATTGTGTATGCTGTTCAGTGTCAGGAGGGCTGTGATCAGTCTTACATCGGGGAAACTAAACAGCCACTGGCCAAAAGGATGGCCCAGCACAGAAGATCAACATCATCAGGTCAGGACTCTGTGGTCTACACTCATCTCCAGGCCAGCGGTCACTCTTTCAGGGATGAAGATGTTCACATCCTTGATAGAGAGGAACGATGGTTTGAGAGAGGAGTAAAGGAGGCCATCTTTGTGAAAAGAAACCGTCCATCATTAACAGAGGTGGAGGCCTCTGGGTTCAACTGTCCCCCTCTTACAATGCTGTTATTGCTAGTATCACTAAGGCCGAGATACACTTGAGCGTTCTCACGATACGCCTATACGCAACGTACGTACGTCAAGGCAAAAGCGTAGCCCCGCGTAGCCCCGCGTAGCCCCTCAGGGCACATACGCGCAAAGCTTTTTTTTTTACGTCCGCGTGTGCGATGCGCGATGTCTGACCATAAACTTCCCCGGCGCCGGANGAAGCAGAGCTGGGTCGGATGACTGACACATTACAGTACATTACTTTAAATCCAATAAAAGCTTCCTAATGAGTATTGATCCAACCATATCCGCTCCACACTGAGGATATTTTACACATCAAGGCAGATACCGCACATATCTTCAACTACATGTCTTATGGCTTTCTTACTATATACACACACACACGTTATTAATTTATTAACTTGAGGGTTTCTCTTCAGTAAACAAAGTGACGTTAATTGCTGCCACTCTCCCTCTCATTTGTAAAGTTTCATCAATTCAAGCTGCATCAGAGGCTACGTTTACTTTCAATATTACAATATCACTTTTTTTTTCTGGGTCACGGGGGTCGCGGGTACCCATATCTAGCAGTCATTGTGCGAGAGGCCGGGGATACCCTGGACAGGTCTCCAGTCCATCACAGGGACACAAAGAGACAAACAAGACAAACCATTCTCTCTCTCACCTAGGGACAATTAGAGTTATCAGTCAGTCTAACATGCACGTTTCTGGTCTGTGGGAGGAAACCAAAGTACTGTACCTGTACCTGGAGAAAGCCCACGCATGCACGGAGAGAACATGCAAACTCCACCCAGAAAGGTCTCGGGCCAGACTTTGATTTGAAGAGGCAACAGCTCTGCCAGCTGAGCCACCTGATCAGCATGTCCTCATTATTTGGACCTGAACTGGGTCAGAGTAAACAAACACTGAATTTGTTTTGTTGGGCTTTTGTTTACTGAGAATCAAGGTCTTATTTGAAGACCTCTTCCTTTTGAACCCTTACGGAGCAGGGGCTAAACAGACGTCAGAGGATACATTTTACTCCAGAAGACGGCTCCAGTAGGAAAAAGTGGACATGGTCCTTTGAGGAGAGGCTTTGTGACGTTTGAGGGATTAATACATTTGATTGGCTGAGTCCTCCCAGATTTTATTTACTGTACATTTGTGTTTCTGTAATCTTGGTCATCTCTCTTTCGCTTGTAAATTTGTGTAGCCCCAGGTTTTAAATTAGGACTAAGTGGTACTTTTTGCAAACGTCACGCAGACTCAGTCATTTATGCAGCTTCAATCATCTGAGGGGAGACAGTACACCATACCATACCAGTACCATACCAGTTTATTTATAAAGCACTTAAAAATACAGCATCAGCCGTCCGAAGTGCTGTACTGTACAAGAACAAAAACAAGCACAAAACAATAAAAACAATCATATAAATAATCAGAACATCACAAGTAAAAGAATACAACATTAAAACAGAGATGTGAACTCACTCTGGTTTAAAAGCCAATGAAAACATATGTGTTTATAAACGAGTTTTAAAAACAGATATTGATGAGGCCTGCCACCATCAACTTCAGCAGAAAACTCAGAAGACAAAAAACTAAAACAAGATTAAAATGTGTTCTTTTCAGGCTGTTGGTACAAATACTTTTTTTTTGACACAATGGACAAAAGGAATAAAGCCCTATGTTTTGAAAAATATAAATGCAATAAATCTGATAGATTTCAAACTCTCCAAACGGTCCAAAATAAGGCCAAACATCTTTTGTTATTTTTAAACACCCATCCTAAACCCGTCAATCTGATTAAATGGTAAATTAAAAAAGCACATGGAATTAACACAGATTTTGTTCGTCCCATGTATTGTACGTGCTGCTTCTGATAATCCACTCAGGGAACTTTTCACTTTGCAGAGATTTTCTGTGCAGAGCAACATCTGACAGGTTGACGGCTACAGCAGCAGCAGGTTTACATTACTGTACATAGTTGCTGACAGTGGCAACAGAAAACCCTTTCAGAGGCTTTCAACATACTGTAACCAACGCAATATAAGGAAGTGTCATCATCTTTGCTATCCTTGAGCAATATTCCCAACACTGATACAACCTATAAGATGAGCTGAGAATGAGAAACATTTAAACTTTTCAATAAATGAAGCCAATTCAATGCACGTTTAGTTGATTCACACCCTTTTGAAACGTGCACGCATGCCCATTAATCTTCAGTGTTTTTGGTCAAATGTTTTGTGATAATTTGTTCTTTAAAAACACACAGAGTTGCTTATTACGTGTATTTTAAACACAACACCTGCGGTTAAAATTTAGCCTGTTTTTATTCATGTGCAATCATTATTTTATACATTTATAATTTTATTTTGCTTCTGAGACAAATGTTTGACAAATCACTAATCCAAATTCAGTGTTTTGGCAAAGTGGTGACGGACCAAAAAAAGCCCAGATTCAATGGCCCTCATGCACGAACATGTTCGTATTTTTATCCTAAATTTCTCCTACTTTTGTTCGTACGAAGCGTTCGTACGAACATGCCACGTCAGATTCAACAAACTCTTCTATCCACAGGAAAAGTGTGTAAACGAGCTG
Organism: Garcialebias charrua; assembly: GCA_038048925.1. Classification (NCBI taxonomy): domain Eukaryota; kingdom Metazoa; phylum Chordata; class Actinopteri; order Cyprinodontiformes; family Rivulidae; genus Garcialebias; species Garcialebias charrua. The sequence goes on along the minus strand of JBBPBX010009530.1, from coordinate 25,057 downwards.
CGTAAATTTAATGAATCCCACCTGTTCTATCAACCTGCGCGTGCTCGCGGAGAGGTCATTTACATAATTCCCACCCCTCAAAACACCATATAAGGCCACGTTTCCTGCCTTTTGACAGCAGGAAGTGTCCATTCATTCAAAATCAAGAAGTAAAAAGAACTTCACGCGTTCGGAGATTGAAGTTCTGCTCTCAGTGGCGCACCGCTACCCCCCACCCCCCCCCCCCCGCAAGTGTCGGATGGTCAAATATTTTTAATTTTAGTGTAAACAACTGTGTTACATTAGCAGTGGTGGGCAACGCTAATCCAAAAATTAGTTCCGCTATTTCTAAAGCACTAATTAATTTATTTAGGTCCGCAATTTCAAAAGCACTAATGTCTTATGAAAATTAGGGGAAGCTAATTCTAATCCGCTAATTAAATTCAACAATTGGTAGCAGCAAGTTATGCAATATTTGCACTACACTGCCAACTAGCGGTGCATGAACTGTTATACAGTAAGTTGTTTGAGTTTCAGAGTATTTCGTTTGGTTCTCTTCAACAGGTTTCACAAGGACAAAATGTACCCATTCCAAAGTCTGTTAGCTAAACTGCTGACATACAGGGAACCCTCGAGTTACGTCAGGGATCCGGACCTACGGGTGTGACTCACCCCGGCTTTACACATCTTGCGTTACGTCTCCGCTCCGCTCCGGTCCGACCTCCGCAGCAAATACGCACCCATTATAATCAATGAGATAAAGTACACTGGCTCCACACGGCGGCGCCGAGCGGCGGCGTGCGGACGGCAGTCCGTCAAAATTAGAAATTTTTCTATTTCTGCCGGATGACGGAGCTGTGCCGGAGTCAACTTTTGAAGATTACATCGCACCAACAGGAAAAGGAACGAGCACAACTTCCGTATTTACAAAATAAAATCACCACGGGCGGACTAATCCTAGCTGTATACGGATTTATTTGTACAAAAATGCTGTCAAACTATCATTTATGACTATTCTATGACTAAACTATTATATTTATGACTATGACTACGCCTACAAACGCAATACAAGAAATAAATAAATAAAAAGTATTTTATTCTGAAATGTAAACATCACTTCCTGTTGCTCGAACCATGTAGCTCATTTACGAGAGAAGATCAAAGCAGCAGTCTCTCTACTGTTCTCCTCCGTCTTCCACCGAATGAATTGTTTTGTTCTGACTTCATTATTTATCGCTTTATTTATCGCGCTATCTCGTAATTCCCGCGCATGCGTCTCGGAGCAGCGCATCCAGGCGGACCTGAGCGCAGCGGAGGCAGTGGAAACTGGACTCGCTCAGCTGCGACCTGCGTGGCGGAGCGCACACGGACCGCAGGTAGTGTAAAGCCGGGGTTAGGTCGATTCTGTCGTATCTCGCGGACCAAAAACACGTGCCTGTCGTAGGTCCGCATTTCTGACGTAGGTCGAGGCTATACCGTTAACGGAGCGCCGCACACACATTTAACGGCATGAGAATGAACAAGCGGACATCCTGTGCCATAAACATGCACAGAACTTTATTTACAAACACTTAGATAACACATTATACCACACATTCATCCATAAACACACAAAACCAGTACAGCATGTACTGTACAGGTAAAGTACTGTACAGTAATGTTTTTTTCAGCACAGACAAAGCATACAAAATACAAATCTCTTCCTGAACAGTTCTCAGCCATAATCTGCAAATGAGTTCAACCATGAAACATGAACACTTCTCTTTGAGCAGCAGCTGTTAACATCAAAATGCAGTAAATCATAAGGAACTCCCATGCATTCATCCATGCATCCAGCAGCAGCAAAAACATGTCAACCATGAAACATGAACACTTCTCTTTGAGCAGCAGCTGTTAACATCAAAATGCAGCAAATGATAAGGAACTCCCATGCACCAATCATGCACCAAATCAGCCAAATCATCAGAAACATGTTGCAACCATCATGTTTTTGAAACCAGTGCAGTCCATGTGGTGTTTGTGTGCAGTCCATGTGCATGAAAAAGTCCATGAACTCTAAAAAAGCTAGAAGCAGCAGAAAAAGGAAACAAGGAAACAAAATGTCCTTACTTTGACTGAAGTGTAGGTAGACACTGATGTTTTTCTCAAGTTCAAACCTGGATCAGATGGAACTGCTTAGCCAGTGCTCAACCATGAATCAACCATGAACACTCAAGGCACTGTACCCCTCCCCCACCTTGCCGCTTGCCGTAATGACGCACTTTTTTTGCCGTATCTCGATTACATACTTATAATGTATTTCTGTCGTAAGTCCGTTTTTTCGGTCGTATGTCGACGGCATTCTTTCAAAGAGGCCTGTCGTAAGTCCGCGTTGCCGTAGGTCGCAGGTGTCGTAACTCGAGGGTTTCCTGTATTTGGCTGTTTTTTTTTTTCTTCTTTTGTTACTTTTAGTACCACTAGATCGCATGTGTCAAACTCAAGGCCCGTGGGCCAAATCCGGCCTACCATAACCGTTTCTGTGGCTCTCTACACCCTAGAACTTCAAGATAACAGTTGTAAGCATGTTGCTCTCAGGTGATGGGTCCCCATCCCTACACTCCCTGGTCTCTCTGTTAATTGTCTTGCTTATCTCCTCCATTTTGTTGTCCAGGTGTTTGTGATTGTCATGCTGTGTGTTCATGTACCTGTATATAAAGTCAGGGATTTTTTAATTGATAAAGCTCTGTATATGTTGTATAACACAATCATTGTTCCACATTTAATCTATTGTATTGAGGTTTGGGGAAAAGCGTGCAAAACAATTACAAAGCCTGTTTTTATTTTACAAAAGAGAGCTGTAAGAGTAATCACCAGAAAACATTTCAGTCACCCATCAAACACCTTGTTTCTTCAGCTAAATTTATTGAAATTCCAGGAATTGGTAGAATATAGTATTTTATCAGTTATGTATAGGGCTCATAATAACACATTACCTTTAAATATCCAAAGAAATTTAGACAAAGTTATTACAATCTTAAAGGGACAGATATTCATCAAACCACAATTCAGAACCAGCTTAAAGGGACGGTCTACCTCAATTCAGGGAGTTGGATTGTGGAATGTTCTGGAGAGTGATGTTAAAAATGCAAAATCAATTCATTCATTCATTCATTCAACCTTTATTTATACAGGCTAGCCTCGTTGAGTCACGGGGACTCATTTACAAGAGGGACCTGTCTCACTCACACCAAACAACCATCCACTCTCACACTCACACCTAGGGTCAATTTAGAGTCACCAATCAGCCTAACAAGCATGTTTTTTGGTCTGTGGGAGGAAACCGGAGTACCCGGAGGAAACCCACGCATGCACGGGGAGAACATGCAAACTCCACCCAGAAAGGCCCCGGACCGGGATTTGAACCGGCAACCTTCTCGCTGAGAGGCAGCAGCTCTACCAGTTGTGCCACCGTGCTGCCCAATGTATACATTTAAGAAAAAGGTCGAAAAGGACTTGCTCAAAAACTATATATGATGTAGCTTAGTGTGTTTGTGTATTACAGTTAGAAAAATTAAGTAGAGTTATTCATTTTGTGATGTAGTTTGTGTATTACAGTTAGATAAATTAGTAGATTTATTCATTTTGTGATGTAGTTTGAAGGTTATCATTGGTTGAACAAACTGTGAAATAAATAAGGGGCAGATATAATAAGATTTCATCTTCTTTCTGCTCCTTTCATTTTATCCTACTTGTATTCTTGTATCTGATGAAACTGTTTTGTATTGTTCTTTTAAAATGAATGAATAAACATCAAATCAAATCAACGGCCCAGTCAGAGTCCAGAACCTGAACCTGAAACCTTCAGAGAGCTGAGCAGAAACCTCAAAGAACTGAAGCAACAATGGAAAGAAGAGTGGGTCAGAACTCCTCCAGAACCAGGAGAGAGACTGATGAAGTCAGAGAACCACAGAGGATTCTGCTGCTGAAGGAGGTTCTGTTGGGTCAGAGGCACAAGCTGAGGTTAAATTTTAATGATTTTAGAACTTGTTAAAGATCATCCATCCAGCCATCCAGCTAACTGTCTATCCATCCATCCATTCAGCTAAAAGTCTATTCATCCTTGTATCTGATGAAACTGTTTTGTATTGTTCTTTTAAAATGAATGAATGAACATCAAATCAAATCAAAAATAAGTCTGTATCTCTGTGTTTATCATTGTCCTGGCATTGTCTCCTGTTGCCTCTGTCTCCTGAGTTCCTTGTGATTCCCTGAGTATGTAAGTTTGCTGCCCTGCGGACGCCATTTTGAAGAGTCCTAATGGTGAACTACTTTTTTAAATCCAGCAGATTTGACCATTTCGTGAAACTCTCAAGCTCAGAAAAACTTGTGCTATAACGTCAGCTATGAAATATATTTTTTCTCAGCAAAGAAATAATTGTTTTACCGTGTTTTGTTGTAAAATCCTGGCTTCTTTGGCCGTCGCGGACGCCATTTTGAAGAGTGCTAATGTGGCGAAATTCTATTTTTAAATCCAGACGCGTCGCGTAGGCCCTGAGAAACATCCATAAGTTCACCCTCCATGTTAAAAAGTCTTCGTCTGACTCTTCGAAAACAAGCAATAAGGCTCCAGAGTAACACACTGGCTGCTAACTGCTATAGAGAGAGCACACACCAAGAGACTGAGGGGGACGCTTTTTTGTGACGGACCACATCCGGCGCTGCTCGTAAATACGTTATTTCGTTTTTACTGATAGATAATTAGTTATTAGCGGTACTGAATTTTAAATAAAAATAGCATAAATCCGCTTAACAGATTATTTAGCTACGCTACAAGCGGATTAGCGCAATAGCGCTACCTAGCGGTTGGAGGCCCACCACTGTACATTAGTTTCACTTATTCAGTCGCGCTGTGGCACACCACTACTCCCCCCACCCCCCCACCCCCCGCAAGTGTCGGATGTGTTTTTGAACAGAAGCATTTTAAAATGTCTCGAAACTACAGTTAACTTCATATTAATATTGTAGTGCATATGTTGTGTCTCCCGTGGGTCGTACAGTATCAGAAATCAAGAATAAATGGTTTGATCTGAAAATGGCTTCAAACAAACGTCTCGCCGCAGCACGGACAGGAGGTGGTCAAGGAATAGTCTGCGTTACCGAGATGGATGGACAATAAATGCCATGCTGCGCAAGACTCGTGCCAACATGTTTTGCAGCACAAATGAGTCATGCGCGCTCCTCCTGGTCATCGCGCAACCACATTCTGCAGGTTATATTTCGAATCAGATATAATAATCTATTGCTCCGATGGTGTTTGGCACAGCAGTCCAGCAATAGCATGAAAATCAGTCTTAATTCGTACTTGTTCTGCGGCGGTGTATGGGAATTTTATGTACCTGGGTGTTAATATGAGGAGGGCTTTGATGACCAAGGGGAGCGCACGACTCACTGAAGCCTGCGCGACACACCAGACAAATTAAACTTAAAATTATAATTCTAATTCAAACAGAATAACCTATTGTCAAGAATAATTATGGTGCGTGATTTTTTTAAACCCAAAATATTTTCTAAATAACGAAATATGAAGTTATTAGTGGGGAAATTCCGTCTGGATGACAGCAGACTGACGCTCCTAAAATATACGACAGGTCCGGACCACTCGTAAATTTTGTTCGTATCTGAAAAAAATCTTAGGATACGAAAACATTGTTGAATGCCACAAATGATCCTAAATCACTCGTACGCACAGTTTAAGAACAAATCTGTGCGTACGAACGGTTCATGCATGAGGGCCAATGTGCCTGAAGTGAGAACCTTTATTCTGGCAATGATCGGTGAACATACATCCCCTTCTCCTTTCAGAAACCTGGATACGGTTATCCTTTTGTTATAAGAAACCAGAAAGTCCAAACTGGAGTAAGTTTGACAGAAACCAGAATTCTGTGACATGTAAACACTGTCCAGGTTTCTAAATGGACTCTGCTGGTTAAGATCGTTATGAAGAGAAATCACGAACCCATCCATGTATCCATTTCCTTCACTTTACGGTTCCTGGGGAGATGGTATCCATCCCCAGGGGTCAGGGGACAGTCCTCCAGTCCATCACAAGGACACAGAGACCTAAAACTCTGGTATGAAAGGCGGCAGGTGACATGCACGCCTTCAACGATTGTGTTTATTATCCATCATACCTCTACTGTAGTCACGTGTTTTAAAAAAGCATGTGCTGTATACTAATGAAAAAACAATTGGACTAACATCAAAACACAAGCTACTTCATCTAATCCGATGTGTATTAATGATCTGTCAATACCCATTGAAAAGTAACACAGTGTGTTCAATACAGTTTGGCAGTTGATTCAGTTTGCCAAATAAGGGTGATATTTCTCTTTTAAGGAGCTGTGGTCACCGATTCATTGCAACACGATGAATCAACTCAAAAAAAGGAGGAACAACGAGGTACAACAGGAGCCACAAACGTTCATCAGCCCTCCTCACATTCTTGTCTGTTACGCATCATGTCTGTAAATATCTTAGACACCAAAACTACATGAAGAACTTCTCGTGCTGTCTTTATCCAACATGCCACAAAAACCACAATCACTGCCAGCTAAAACAACTGCCTGCACATTCAGTGCCGAACGCTGCAGAAATATAAAATGAACTCACAAAACCACGTGAAATCTAATAAGACTTAAAGAACGGTTTGCTCTGTGCGTCCCACACTGAGCCGGTTTGTGTCCGTGCACTGGTTAAAAGTGATTGTTTTTAAAAAGATGCTTTGTTTGGTCACGGCTGTTTCCTTTTTTTTTGGTGGACGGCACTAATGAGTAGGGCTGTGTAATAATATCGATTTTGCGATATATATCGCTTTTTTTATTTCCTAGGAAAAAAATCGATATTCATCCGCAAGTAGCGTAACATCCAACTGTCGGTCTGCAGAGTAGACTTTCTGGTTAGAGTTCACTTATTAGTCAGGGTCTATCTACAGGCCTTAAAGCTGCTATATGTAACTTTTCTAAAAATATATTTTTAACATATTTCTTCACTCTGTCACTATCTCCTGACAGACTGATGTTAGACAAGTAATCTCTGAAAAAAACTATAGTCCCCTTGCTTCTCCAGGTGTTACTACAAGCATTTCTAAAAAGCCACAGTGACCCGCCGTTAAAGAGGAACTAAACACAGGTTGAGACGGTAACTCCTCCCCCTAAGCAGATTCAAAATCACCCTCAAAATGGGCGTGTCGAGAGACAAGGAGGGGAGGAGGTAGAGTTGTGCTTTTGTCCACGCCTCCACCAGCAACAACCTAAAACAACTTAAAGCTCTAGCCAACAACATCCACCAAGCAACAACAAAGGATAAACATGTAGATGTATTTATCTATTCCACCCATTCCATCCAAAACCAAAGGCTTAAAAAAATGAAAAAATAAAAGAAAGAAAACCGCTTGTCAGGAGTGAAATGTGGCACTTCCATATAAGGTATGGACTGCTGCAGGACCTTCTCATCTCTGCAGGGGATTGGCTCTGCTTGAACCACTTCCGTGACGTCAGAGTGTACAAGACACGTCAGAGTGAACGTCCTTGACCAATAAGAAAATTAAGGTGCAATTCCTCTGTTCAACCCATAGGTGTTACAGTAAACACGTTTTTAGACCGGGGTTTAGTTCCTCTTTAACCAGCCAATAAAAACAGAGCTTCTCACTCCCCTAACCCATGCCCCCGCCTGTCCCAGCCCCAGCGGTCGCGCGCACTTTCTCGTTCAAAGGATTGCAAAGCGATGCAGGACTGTTTTGTATGTGACACAAATGTATTAAATTCCCCTTCTTCATCCCTGATCTGGACTTTTCTTTTGTTTTTTTGCCAAAAGTCAAGTGATCGCTTCCTCCTCCGCTGACTCCATGACTGAAATGATGAGGAAATGAATGAATTTGTCACGAGCGAATTAAACTCGGGTTCAACGTGGCTGCGCGAGGCTCTGCAGATTTCCTGGTGTTCTGGTGTGCTGGACCAGCGCTCCATGTTTTTATTTTATTTTTTAGAACGTTTTATTAACATATAAACACAGAATATCGCAGCGGCTGCGACAGGACATGCAGTGGAGGCGGAGCTATGGAGGCTGAGTTGCAGTTCAGCCGAGAGCAAGGGGGAGGGACCAGAAACGTGTCTCTGTTCAAAATGTTTCTAAGTTCCAGCGTGTTCCAAAAACTACATATAGCAGCTTTAAGCTGCTCTGCTAAGATGGGTGCATTTGAAGTTAAATGTTCTTCATTACTTGAATTATAGACTGTTTTAGAGAAGTCATATTACTGTTTACTTACCAAGCACTTAGTGATTCCTAGATGTTAAGTGTCAAGGTTAAAAAGGTTTCAAACTATTCAGAGCAGGGCACTTGGTGCACTTTATTTACTTTACAAATGCATGTACCATATTCGTCGATATATAATACGCAGTTTTTTTGCTCATTTGAATGTCCTGCGTATTATACACCGAAGCGTATTATCTATGGATTTTTTCCCATATTTTTAGACCCATTTTTCGCTCTGGTATCGCTGTTTTTCATTTTGGCCAAAAAATGGTGCAGTACCACTTTTGTCCGCTAGGGAGACACTTCCAGACCGTTTCTAGCTCATGTGTCCAAAAAAAGCCTCCTCTGGTCGGACTGACTCTGTCGCTGCCCGCCCCCTGCTCTGGATGTAGCTGCATTTATTCATTCAACCTTTATTTAGTCAGGTAAATCTTTTGAACCTCATGGGCTCATTTACGAAAGCGACCTGCTAAAACTAAAGAACAATGAACAGTAATGGTAGAATTTCCTTAAACAATAAACAATCAAACAATAAACAATAGAAAACAAAAGAGAGAGAAAAAAATATATATATATATAATATATATATATATAATATATATATATATATACACATATATATATATATATACATATATACACATACATACACACACATACACACATACATATATATATATATATATATATACATATACATACATATATATACATATATATATATATATACATACATACACACTCCTCCTTTTAACAAAGTAGCAAAAAACTAGCAAAACAGGTAGACGTATAAAATCAAAGACAGGAACAAATTTAGCTGTGAGGTTCGTTGTTTTTGTTAGCAAGATACCGTAACTCATAAACCACACCGCTTAAATCCAGCTGATTTCACATTTGGTTAAGCTCAGGAGCCCGTGTGCTATAAAGTCAGCTATGAAATATATATTTTTTAAGCATTTATTTAGCTAAATTTAAAGAAATAAAGTGTCCCACCCGCCTGCATGCAAATCGGCGAACTACTTTTTTTAATCCAGCTCAGATCAGCTGATTTCACATTTGGTTAAGCTCAGGAGCCCGTGTGCTATAACGTCAGCTAAGTAATTTTTTTTTTCTCAGCAAAGAAATACGGTAATAGTTTTTACTGTTTTAATCTTGTAAAGTCCTTCCGTGCCGACGCTTCTGTGGCCGCCATTTTAAGCAGGGCAAACGAGGCGCTGACGCGTCGCGTAGCGGCGACGCATAATAGATGCGTATTAAACATCGAAGCGTATTATGTACGTTTTTTTCTGGTTTATTGGCCATAATTGGTCAAAGCGGATTATACACTGGAGCGTATTAAAGACCGACGAATACGGTAAGCTGCAGTTTTTACTGTTTCAATTAAAAGAAACGTGTTTTCTCACCACTTCTTTGATTCATTTTGTCCAGCTGTCGACTTTAAGTCTTTGTCCATGTCCAACCAGAGCCAAGTATTGTGTAGTTGGGTGCTTTTAATCAGTTTTCAGTTAAATTAATAATAATAATAATAATGAATTCAATTTATAACGCATTTTCATTAATGAAAATCTCAAAGCGCTACAAGGTGCAACAGAATTAAATGTCAATAAAATTAATTCAATCCAAGTCTATAACAGTCACAAAATGTCACCAAAATCACTCTGTCCCTCTAAAATATTTCAGAAAATCGCAAAAGTGTATTGAATTGTATCGTTTGCTGAATATCGCAATATATATTGTATCGTGAGCAGAATATCGTGTATCGTATTGTGATATTATTGTAACACTACAGCCCTACTAATGAGGGCGTCTCCAAAGTGTCTAAAACTTTCTTAGGGTTCTTAAAGGTGCAGTCTGCAGTTCTGTAGTGCAGTCTGTAAATTTTCTAAAAATATATTTTTAACATATTTCTTCACTCTGTCACTATAAATGTATTCTTTTTCTGATGACACTACTTTTTTTTGTTCAGGTAAAAACTTGGAACAAATGTTTGAGTTGATAAATTCTGAGTTTGTAAAAATACAGTACTGTATTGGTTTAAGTTAAACATGTTATCCATTAAATCTAGTTAAAACCAATTATATGATATTTAGTAAGAAAAAGCTAACGATTGATGCTCTTTTTAAGATTGACAATTTTGAAGTATGCAGGGTAAGTGAGGTGAAGTTTTTGGGTGTAATTCTTGATGAGAAGTTGTCTTGGAAACAACACGTAAATTTTGTAAAAACTAAAATATCTAGGTCCATTGCAGTGCTATATAGAGTTAGATATTTACTAAATGATAAAGCACTATATACAATTATACTCCCGCTCTTAATTTACTGTATAGATGTTTGGGGTACAGCATGCAAAACTGTAACCAAACCTATTTTTATTTTACAGAAGAGAGCCATAAGAATTATAGCAAGAAAACATTACTGCCATCCATCTAATGTTTTGTTTTACGAATTGAAGTTGTTGAAGTTTTATGATTTGGTTGACTATAATATTCTTTTAGTATTATACAAAGCTCAGAATTTCAATTTACCCTTAAATATCCAAATGCTTTTTGTAAAAAGGACTAGTACTTATAATCTCAAGGGAACAGATCTTTTTGTTATGCCACAACACAGAACCAGTTTAAAGAGTAGGTCTACTTTAGTACAAGGAATAAGACTGTGGAATGGTTTGGAACCTGATATTAAAATTGCAAAATCAATATCTATATTTAAGAAAATGATTAAAATAAAAATTTTGAACAAATATTCATAAATTAGATCATATACAAACTACTATACATGGTATTATGTGAGAAATCATATTATAATCTTATTTTTTGCGATTGCTGTTTGAATTGATACCAACATAAACTACCTCATACATATACTGTGTACATTAACTTATATGCTGCTGTGCCACTCTTTGCAAATGTCAATGCTAGAACCTTCAGTTTATTTTATAGATATACTTTTTATACTTTTTATACTACTATGCAAAAACTCAGGACAGTATTACACTTTTATTATTTCATTTTATGCTTATGTTCATTGGGTGTTTGGTGTTTCAGGGGTGTTTGGTGTTTCAGTGTTGGTGTAAATTTTCATACTTTTATACTATTATGAAAAAACTCAGGACAGTGTTACACTTTTACTATTTTATGCTTATGTTTATTAAATGTTTTAGTGTTTAGTGTTTAGATGGTTACTGTTGCACCGAGGGACTGAGAGAAACGCAATTTTGGTCCTGTGTATGTCCTGTACATATTGCAGTTCTGACAATAAAGTTGACTTTGACTTTGATTGTATGAATTAATTCTGTTGAAGAAGGGGCAGATATAACAAGATTTTTTTCTTCTTCTGCCTCCTTTCATTTCATGTATTTTTGATTTTAAATTGTGTTTTTTTTGTAAACAGTATTCTTGTGTTTTTAAATTTTGAAATGAATAAATTGCTTGATTGATTGATCTCCTGACAGACTGATGTTAGACAAAGTAATCTTTGAAAAAACTATAGTCCCCTTGCTTCTCCAGGTGTTACTAAACGCATTTCTAAAAAGCCAGTGACCTGCCGTTAACCAGCCAATAAAAACAGAGTTTTTAACCAGCCAATAAAAACAGAGCTTGAATTTGAATTTCAGCAGAGCAAGGGGGAGCAAAGCCATATATGGCTCTGAGGGGGAGGGATCAGAATGCTTTCCCTGTTGAAAATTTTTCTAAGTGCTGCGTTCTACAGAAACTGCAGACTACACCTATAATTTCCTTGTGTGAGTCACATCACTCACGTTTTGAGCATGTGCAAAAATGTGTGCCACAATTTTTCCTCTCAAAGTAGAGTCAACGAGGCGCCTTCAATCCAACTCAAGATGTTTTTTGACTCCTGAACAGATAACATTGTAAATTATAAAACGTAGTCCAGGCGATTAGATTATAAACACGAGGTGGATGTATAGACTGGTACAATGCATGCTGAGGCGGTTATGACATGCCAGGAAAACCATCCGTACCAAGTTCCTGACAAAAAGTAATCAAAAAAGGCGTTCAATACAGGATCAACTGGACTTTATTTGTTGCAGAAAACGTTTCGACTTCTGTCCAGAAGTCTTTTTCAATTCTGAATGGAAGCTGTGAGAACGAGAAGTTTTATACAGGCTTACAAGTCACGCACCAACATGTGAAATTGGAAACTGAAAAAACACCACAAATTAAATAACATGCCCATTCTATTTAAATTGACAAAACGACCCATCCCAGCTTAACAAAAGGGGTTTGTAACACATACATGTAAATTGAAAGATCACACCAGGAGGTTCCCTTGAGGTCTCTGTTAGAAGACACAAAACTGTATGTAAATTGACAAACAACACCTCCCAAATAACAACAGAGGCTACTCAGAGAACTTTGTTAGTCTAATTTACAGACAAGGCATCCCTGCTCCCATCCGGTGTAAAACGTTTCGGAATCAAATCCAAAACTGAGTTATAAGTCTTAGACAGTTGAAATCTCAGACCTCCTCCTCTGTTAAGAGAAGGTTTCTCTCTCTTAACATACACAGCTTCCTTTACCCCCCTCTCAAACCATCTGTGTTCTCTGTCCAAAATTTGAACATTCTGGTCCTCAAAGGAGTGTCCCTTGTCCGTGAGGTGGAGGTGAACGGCAGAGTTTTGTCCAGAGGAGGTTGCTCTCCTATGTTGAGACATTCTTTTGTGGATAGGTTGTTTCGTTTCTCCGATGTAACGGTCTGAGCAGACTTCGCTGCACTGGACTGCATAAACCACCCCACTCTGTTTGTGTGTGGGGGTTTTGTCCTTCGGATGCACCAGCCTCTGTCTGAGAGTCCGGCTGGGTTTGAAGTGTACTGGGATGTTGTGTTTGTTGAAAATCCTTCTGAAATTCTCTGAGACTCCAGCAACATAAGGAATGACAATGTTTTTCCGTCTGTTAGACTTTTTCTGTTCATTATTGTGTTTAACAGATTTCCTTGCTGACTTGACAAACGCCCAGTTGGGATATCCACATGATTGCAGAGATTTTTTGATGTGTTTCTGTTCCTTTTCCTTCCCTTCTGTCCTTGTGGGGATGTGTTCTGCTCGATGCTGTAAAGTTCTGATGACAGAGAGTTTGTGCTCCAGTGGATGGTGAGAGTCGAACAGGAGATACTGGTCTGTGTGGGTTGGTTTTCTGTAAACTTCAATGTTGAGACTGTCATCTCCCTCCATATGCACCAAACAGTCCAAAAAAGGCAGCTTATTGTCGTTAGCATCCTCTCTGGTGAACTTGATGTTGTTATCAACAGAGTTAATGTGTCTGGTGAACGCTTCCACCTCCCTGGCTTGGATTTTGACACAGGTATCATCCACGTATCTGAACCAATGGCTTGGAGTTGTCCCCTCATAGGAGTTTAGGGCTCTCTGTTCCACTTCCTCCATGTAGAGGTTTGCAACAATGGGTGACACTGGAGATCCCATGGCACAGCCGTGCTTCTGTCTGTAAAAACTGTCATTGAACTTGAAATAAGTGGTGGAGAGGCAGAGATCCAGCAGGGTGCAGATGTGGTCTGGGGTTAAGTTGGTCCTTTTGTCCAAATCCTTGTCCTGTAGAAGTCTTTTTTTGACAGTTTCTACTGCTTCAGAAATGGGTATGCATGTGAACAGGGAAGTCACATCATACGATACAAGAGTTTCTCCCGGGGTCAGCTTCAAATGTTGAACTTTGTTGGTGAAATCAATGGAGTTTTTAATATGATGAGGTGTGTTTCCAACCAAAGAGAAACAAAGAGAAACCTTCTCTTAACAGAGGAGGAGGTCTGAGATTTCAACTGTCTAAGACTTATAACTCAATTTTGGATTTGATTCCGAAACGTTTTACACCGGATGGGAGCAGGGATGCCTTGTCTGTAAATTAGACTAACAAAGTTCTCTGAGTAGCCTCTGTTGTTATTTGGGAGGTGTTGTTTGTCAATTTACATACAGTTTTGTGTCTTCTAACAGAGACCTCAAGGGAACCTCCTGGTGTGATCTTTCAATTTACATGTATGTGTTACAAACCCCTTTTGTTAAGCTGGGATGGGTCGTTTTGTCAATTTAAATAGAATGGGCATGTTATTTAATTTGTGGTGTTTTTTCAGTTTCCAATTTCACATGTTGGTGCGTGACTTGTAAGCCTGTATAAAACTTCTCGTTCTCACAGCTTCCATTCAGAATTGAAAAAGACTTCTGGACAGAAGTCGAAACGTTTTCTGCAACAAATAAAGTCCAGTTGATCCTGTATTGAACGCCTTTTTTGATTTCATCATGTCCTGGACGACTGAGAATCTTCACCAGCATACTGACAAAAAGTAGCGATTTTTCATGTCCTCTCAAAAAGCGGCCGCAGGTCACACCACAAGGCCGCAATGAAAAATTTTAGGGGTGCACCGATAAATCGGCCCCGACTTCCTTAATTTTGGGAAATCGGAAATCGGCCAATGCTTGCGTGAGAAACTGATTTTACTGATTTTTTTAGTTTTAACAACAATTGTCTAAACTACATTTATATTTCAGAGCACTACAGTGTGACCAGTTAAAACAAGTTTGTATTGTTTCTAGGATATTGTTCAAGTGTCTGTTTTTCAACAAAATTAGATTAAAATTTGAAGGCGCATTGTGACCTTACAACATCTAACAGTGTTGCTTGTATCATCTAACAGTGTTGCTTGTATCATCTAACAGTGTTGCTTGTAAAACTAATAATAATGAATTCAATTTATACCGCACTTTTCATTGATAAAAATCTCAAAGTGCTACAAAGTGCAACAAAGCAAAAATCAAATAAAACAAGTGATAAAATCAAGTAAAATCAATAATAATATCAACCAAGATCAAAGATAAAATCATGTGGAGGCAGAATAGGCTTGCTTAAAAAGAAAAGTCTTTAAGCCGTTTTTGAAGTCAACCAGTGACTGTGGAGCTCTCAGGTAGTCAGGGAGGGAGTTCCATAGGCGGGGGGCAGCCACACAGAATGCCCGGTCTCCCATGGTCCTTAATTTGGTTCGTGGAATGTGAAGTAGATTACTGTTCTGTGATCGTAGAGACCGGGTGGATGAATATGGTGCAAGAATGTCCTTTAGATAGTCAGGTGAAGTTCCGTGTAAGCATTGGTGTGTAATGAGAGCAGTTTTGTACTGAATTCTGTAGGTGACAGGAAGCCAATGGAGGTTATGGAGAATGGGTGTAATATGTTCAAATTTACGAGCTCTCAATAAAATCCTTGCTGCACTGTTTTGAATATATTGAAGCTTCTGAAGATTTTTGCCAGGGATTCCAATAAACAGGGAGTTGCAGTAGTCGAGCCTGGAGGAGACAAAGGCATGGACGAGCTTCTCAGCATCAGAAAAAGTTAGAGATGGGCGAAGTCTGGAGATGTTTCGAAGATGGAAGAAGCAGGTTTTAAACAGATGCTTAATGTGATTTTCAAATGTAAGATGAGAGTCCATTTTTATTCCAAGATTTGTAACAGAGGTGGAGAGGGGGAATGTCTTGTCCAGAAAAGGAAATTGTTGTTATAGAAGATGTTTGTATCTGGTGAGGGGTGCCAATCAATATGGCCTCAGTCTTGGAGCAGTTTAATTGAAGAAAGTTCTGATTCATCCATGCCCTTATTTCCTCCAGGCAGGTAGAGAGGGCAGTGAGTGAAGATGGAGATGGGGATGATGAGATGCTCCAGTCCTGATGTAAAGCTGTGTATCGTCGGCATAGCAGTGAAAAGAAATGTTGAACTGATTAATAATTTGACCTAAAGGCAGCATGTAAAGGGAAAACAGCAGGGGCCCCAGAACTGACCCTTGAGGGACACCACAGGAGACACAGACTGTCTGGGAAGTGGCATTGCCAAGACTAACACATTCCAGCCTATCGGAGAGGAAAGATTTGAACCAGTCCAGGACAGTGTCACAGAGACCGACCTCCACATGAAGACGGTGGAGGAGGATACTATGGTCCACAGTGTCGAAAGCTGCAGTGAGGTCAAGGAGGACAAGGATGGAGGGAGAACCAGTGTCAGCAGCCATGAGGACATCACTGGTAACTCTCAGCTAAATCGGTATCGGCCAAAATCGGAATCGGCAGGTCAGACTTTGTAGAAATCGGTGATCGGCCAAAAAACTGCAATCGTGCACCCCTAAAAAAATTGCCAGTTGTGTCTTTTTTCTGTCACTGACCAGTCGAAGCCCAGTGAGATCAGACCTTTAGTCCTTCTCTACACCAGTCATGTCTCCTGATGACCAATCAGACGCTTATAGTAAACATGAACAAAAAAAGATAAAAGCCAAAGATTTTCACCGAAACCTCCTGACATTCCCAACAGACCGACGGTCTGCTCCGTGTCACAGCACAAACTGGTCCCCCGCAGCCACACCTGATCCAGCGCTGCTGTGGGGGTCAAAGGTTCAGTTTGCATCAAACATCCTGTGTTCAGACTTCTGGACCAGCACAAAGCCCATTGTGCTCTCAAGCCTCCTGTGCACAGCATCACATCCTGCCTCTCTGTACATCCATGCTGTAATGAACACGTGAAGGTACATTTACAGTAAGAACAATCTCCAGATGCTGCACAAGGTTCTGGTGACCCACTTTCAGGTCTGGTAGCAGATCATTTAGGATGTTGAAGCCCCCCCACCCCCCTGTGCATGCCAAGGACCAGAGCAGAACTTGAGTGGTTTACCTTAATGATGCTGCTCCTGCGTGGGAGTTCACATCTGGCATCCGGTTCGAGCGAGGCGTTTTCCGCTCCAGGTGTGTCCACCATGATGTCCACCATGATGTCCTCCGGTGTCCCGCAGTCTCCATTCAGGACCGACAGCTCGCAGGGCGTCTCGTCGCTGGGCTCGGCCGAGCCCCCGACATGATTCAGCGGCGGCAGCCTTCCGTCCTCCACCAACTCCGCCATGTAAAAGCCCTCAAACGTCGCAGAGCTTTCCTCCGGTTTCACGGCTCCTCCGTCCCGACACGTGCAGGACCATCTCCCGGTGGACGTTTGCTCGAGGGGCTCCCTGCGTGCACGCGCCTCTGAGGAGAGACACCAGCGCGGACACGAGCGCGAGGAGGAACTCGCTCACTCGCACTCTGCTGCTCCAATGAAAGCGGATGTTCACTTTACAGTGACCGTGAACGCACCACGACGGAAAACACATGCACCAGTCATTTTTCTGTGTTCGTGCCTGAACGTCACCCTCTTCTTGTTTAAATCAACTTTGAGGGAATGCGCCTTAAATTAACCGTTAATTCAGCCCTGTTCGATTAATAAATGACGTCATTAGCTTCGTGCATTTCACGCTGGTTGTGCTGCACACTTGCCTTCAGAGCCGCCTGGTCCTGCCATTGTCACGAACCGGGTCGGTTCTGAGTTGCCAACAGAACCGGGAGGAGGAGCGGGTCCGTGAGCTCGGCTAGTCGGTTAGCATGCTAGCTGAAGTCGCGCTAGCTCCGTCTGGGTGAAGAAGTTCTCACACAACTTTTCAGCCGCGGCTCGAAAACAGACAAAAACCGTGAAACGCAGCGTCCTCCGCCGCTCCGGGGCTGCTCGGAGACGTGGTGCGGCGAAATAAAGCGCCGCTTCCCGTCTTTCAGCGCTCGAACCGTCGGTAAAGTGAAGTCGTCGTATCCAGGGAACAGAGTTGTGTACGTCTCGTGAGCGCGCGCGAGGCAAAACAAGCCCGCTGTCGGTTTTTACACCCGAACACCCATTCACCTGTCACTTTTTAAAAACACTCCCACAATTTATTTATTTTTAAATCAGGCAGAAGAAATAAATATAAAAATATGTTTTAAGTGACATACACGTTAAAAAAATACAGACAAAACTATGCAAAGCCTGCTACAACTGGGGTTATCAACTGGTGGTCCATGGGCCACTTCCAGTGTTGCCAGATGTCACAATAGAAACAAGTAACCAGCTCTATGAAAA
>JBBPBX010009529.1:49738-59901 GCA_038048925.1 Garcialebias charrua | reverse complement strand
TGAGTCCAAATACATTTTGCAACAAATTGTCAAGGCTCAGTAGCAGAAAAACAAAGACAAGGAAATGTCTCGTGTGCATATTTACGTGGAGGTTCAGTCCCACCACATCAATTCTTTTGACATTTGGAAACAAACTTTGCCTTCTGACAGCAGCATCAGGAGATGTCTGTTGCTATATCAACAATTATCTCTGTGGTAGCAACAAGTGCTTCTGCAGGGAATTTTGATATCCCATGTGAAGAGTTCAGAAAGACAACGTTGCTCTCTTCAAAACAAAAAAAGTGCATCTTTGAAAATGCAGCAAAGATTTACACCAATAACTGCATATTAAAAAGACCCTTTAAGCCCATTCCACCAGCTGCTTTAGCAGAAGAAATAAGGTGATGCTTAATAATAGTTCCTAGGTTCAAAAATATTAAAGATTATACAAACAGATTATACTGTACAAAGAAAAGTTTGAATTGAGAGAGAAGACATCACTCTTTACAAATGTTTAATAAGCATAAGTAAGGAAAACAGGAGCAAATAATGTTACATATTAGGCATGTAACGGTTGTAATGGGTTTACCGAACCGTATCGGTACACCACGTTCGGTTCGGTCCACCTGCGTACCGTTTCGGTTATTTTTTCACTCATTAAACGTTCTTAACAGGTGAATATATGCACCGCGGAACAAAATTTCCTGGGCGCGTTTCAGCACGGACCTATTTTCGCGTGGCACGCGCAGCATTTAGCCGTTAGCATCTCGTGCGGTCTCCTGTTTTTGAACGTTATAGCTTTCTTCAAAAGACGAGCGCACGCGCAGCTTGTGTGGACTTTGCTTCATGAAGACTCTGCAGCAGCTGAGTGCGTGACGCAGCAGCAACACGTCACGTGAACGCGCTGGAAACTGTCATCCGAACGTGAACGAAGAGCTGCATTAAAACTACTTCATCCGAACGTGAACAGCAGCTGCATTAAAACTACTTCATCCGAACGTGAACGAAGAGCTGCATTAAAACTCCTTCATCAGGTAATCAGAGCGGTCCAGAGCAATAAACACAAGCTGTATGAGTTTTTAAATCTCTGAATCTGTCTGAACGTTGTTATATGCGCAGGGTTTAAAGTTACTGAGCGTCGCTATGAGACATTCATCACGTCAACACTTCAAAAAGTTCAGCTCTTTATGAAAAAACTAACTGATGTTGTCAACAACAAGCCCTGGACCAGATTAAAGCCCTGCCATGATGATGAAGAGTGAGAGATTCAATTGTTCAAGAGGTATTGTTTTATTATTATCTAAATAATCTTTTTTTTAATCATAATCTTATTAACTTGTTTTTTTTAAATCTCTTTTGTTTTTTATTTCCAGTCTGTGACAGAGGTAAATCCACCTGCAGCTAAGTGATGACTGAACTGAACTCTGAACTGTTCCCACAGTCCCACCAAGAAGAAGTTGTGAGTACAGTAATGAGGACAAATACAGCCACACTGCTGCTACTGGACAAAAACTTGATTAGTTAGATTGTAAACAGTCTGTTGCTGCTTATTGTTCTGACTGTTATTGTATTTATTAAGATTTTTATTATTGTTAATTAGTGCATTAACAGAATAACCGAGTTTTCGACAGCTCGAGTGCTTTGACTTCTTTCGAGGCTTTTTTGTCCACCTCGACTACCCGTAGTGACGTCATCACGTGACAAAAACAGAGCGTGGGGTAGCTTTTAGCTTTTAGTAGACGCTACAAAATGGATTCCTTTGTGCGCACGGATCTATGAAGCTGGTCCAGTCTTGTCAAAAAGGTAAAACAGTTTATAATTTTATAAATTGCGCCACTCATTGAAACATCCTGTTGACGTTCTTTTTCTATGAACACCGTAGTAGATTGTTGTGACAGCAGAGGGCAGTGTTGCAATGCAGGTCCCATATATAACACGGTCAAAACGGCTTCATCTCGTTTCACAAAGAAAAAGAAACAAATATTCATCTCTCTAGAGCTATTAAAAATCTATAAACACAATCTCTAAAAGTAAACCTAAATTGCACAGCTGCAGGCGGTGGTACGGTGTGGCTGTGGCCCCATTTGTTTTTTAAGTTTCGGTTTTCATCGCCTTATACTTTCACTTTTAATATTATTAATATAACTAATAGTTTTGTTTTTTCCTGTGACTTATGTGCAGTATGATAAATGATAGGAGCATAATAAATGCTCCCAATGCTTTGTTGGTCTTTTTTTTCTTTTTGTAAAGACGTTTTTAGGCATTTATATTTATTTATTTATTTTGCATCGTAAGACACTGTGACGTCATCGGCTACTCGAGCGTCGTTCGAGTTTTTTTATGTTAATGTCGAGGTTAAAAATTATGTACTCGTTCAACCCCTATTGTTAATATAGTTTATTTATTGTAGAGTGCTGTTTATTTAAAATCAGAGTCAGAGTCAGAGAGTCTTTATTGTCATTTGCACCGCATGTGGTACTTGTGATGAAAACGAGATTATGTACACGTGGTCCCAGTTACATCCAACAGTGTTGTTTTCGTTGACGTAACGCTGACGTAAATTTTTCGTTAACGCCCCCTTTTTTCATGACAATAACGAAACGGTAACTAAATAATCATTGCTCTTTAATGATTAAAACGTGACGAAATGTGTGTGAGTTTTCGTTAGACGAGACGAGACTGAACGAAAATGTTTCGTTCAATCAATAATTTATATTTCTGCGGAAAGTCAGCTGTTTGGTCACGCCCACCACCGCGGTGTGGATGCAGCATGGCCACGCGCTGCGCGCTCACCTGTGACTTCCTTTTCAAACTGGACCATGGAAGATCCTGCAGCAGCATGTTGCACGAAGGGGCTCGGTCGGTGGCCGCCAGCCCAGAAAAGATTTATGGACTTATTTTGTATTTAACCCAACTGTGAGTCTGAGAGAAGAGAAGAACCGAATGTATGTATTTTTTAAAATAAATCCTGTCCTTGTTTGAAGCTGTTTGGTCATAGAATTGTCGCTGCTGTGTGTGTGGGTCAGGTTCTGGTTCTGTTTGTTTGGACTCAGCTGACTTGTCACAGAATAGCGCATTCACGTTTGACCTCCGCGTCAACTTTTTGCCTAATAAGCTCATTTATAACAACTGCGAGGAAGTGCTGTTGTGTAGTTATTGCATTTGAAGCGGGTAAACAAGCATATGCTGTCAGAAACTTTTTCTGCTCAGTGGTTTGGTGTGTCCAGGATCTAGTGTGGACTGAATGGTTCGAGACGGTTCCGAGAGAGTCCGTCGTTGTTTTCGACAGTTGAATCGCTGTGTTGCTGAGCGTTGATCTTAGTGTAACTGTAGAATGTGATTTGCTATATTTCAGAATTTTACTGCTCTGTTTATAAGCGTTTTTATGTGTTGAAAAGTCCGGAAACTTTTGCTAACTGATAGCTACTTTCTGTTCAAAATGGCCGTGGCGTTTGTTTATGTATTGTGATTGGTTGTCGGGGCTGTGTAGAGACACTGTGATAGGTCAGAGGGAAAGAACTACAACTCCCATGACGACTACAAGTTCTGTGATTGGTTGTCGGGGCTGTGTAGACACACTGTGATAGGTCAGAGGGAAAGAACTACAACTCCCATTACTACTTGAGTTAAGAACTCAGCCGTGACTCACAAGCACACTCACCGGAGAAAAAGCCGTTCTTTTTCTTCAGAGAGTAAATAAATGAAGTTATTTCAGCGTTTGTCACATCCAGGTACAAAACTCATCCAAAAAGTGGATTTTTATCGTGTTGTTCAGTAACCATCGTGATTAAAATAAAAACTATCTCTCCCTTCGAGATGATGACTGGTCGACAAAACAGCTGACTTGATTTATAATAACTGCATAAAGTATTGTCAGATAAATTCTATAATCTTCAGTGACAAACTCAGTGCTCCATTTATTATTATTTTGATTTGGATTATGAATTGTGCAATAGAATAACGAGCAAAAAAATAAAAAAATAGACTTTCTGAACTAAAATACAGATACAATTCCCTTCTTTTTCATTTATTCATTATTATTTTTTTAACACTTAACAATTTCAGACCTAACGTTTTGCACAGAAATTAGATGGAAGTCAAATTTCCTCTAATCTTTGAACAATGTATGTATAGAAAGATGGTTCAAACAGCCATTTACCAACACAGGTTGGTCGTTATATTTATTATCTGCGACGTTTTTATGTCTATATTCTGTTTTTTACCTTCATTTTGTATGTTGCCTATGTGTTGCCTGTTTGTTCAACATACTTTAAAGAGGAACTAAACCCAAAATTAACTTTTTTTTAGCTGACTAATATGTTTTCTTTTTTTTTTTTAAAGACTAAAACTAGACTTAAATTTTTTAAGTTTTTGTCGATTTAAACTGAACTAAAACCATTAATTATAGAAATGACTAAAACAGACTAAAACTAAGAAGTATTTTAGTCTAAAAGACTATGACTAAAACTGATATCAAAATGGCTGTCAAAAACAACACTGACATCCAACAACAAATGCAAGAGAAAAACAGTAATAACATCTAGAATTAACTAAGAAAAACATCAACTAGAAATACACTAAGCCCTAATATAGTGGAAAAACATAATTATAAACAGCAGCACGAACACGAGTCTGTATGAGAAGATGGTCACAGATGAACACAGCAACAAGAAAAACAGATCAGCATCAGCATGATGTGATATTTTGCAGTGTTTATTTTTATTTATTCATTCATGAGTCTAACAGCCTCAGGGTAGAAGCTGTTCCTCAGTCTAGTGGTTCTACATTTGATGCTCCTCAACCTCCGTCCTGAGGGGAGTGGGGCAAAGAGTGAGTGTGCTGGGTGAGTGAGGTCTTTCATGATGCAGGTGGCTCTTTTCCTGCATCTGGAGGTGTAAATGTCTGTGATGGTGGGGAGACTGACTCCGACAGACCTCTGTGCAGCCTTCACCACTCTCTGTAGAGCTTTCCTCTCTGCAACTGTGCAGCCTCCATGCCACACGTTGATGCTGGAGCACAGGACGCTTTCCACTGCACACCTGTAGAACGAGGTGAGAACTGGGCTGCTCAGACCAGCACGTCTCAGTCGTCTGAGGAAGTAGAGTCTTTGATGACCTTTCTTGATCAGGCTGGTGGTCATCCAAATGGGTCACTTTTATTTATTACTACAATACAATACAAACATATTTTTGGCACATAAAAATTTTGTAAGTCTTTATTTTGTAAAAAAAAAAAAATTGTACCGAAAAAACCCGAAAATAAACCGAACCGAGCTCTCCTTGTAGTTGAACCGAACCGAAATGTGATTTTAGCGTACCGTTACACCCCTATTATATATATATTTAAAAAACAAACGGCAAACTTACTGTAATTATAGATTGAGATATAAAAAACAGTAAACTTAATTATAGATGATAATAGGGCCCTTTCCAGACTACCTAGAACACTTGAAGCAAAAAGCAGGCTGTTAAAGACCAACATAATTAAACCTTTCTGCTGCACATTTTGGAAAAGTACTCACTGTTACCAGAAAGTTAAACTTTATAAAGATAAACTTTCTGGTCTTGAACCACTTTGGACATGTCTGCCTGCCTGGGAGGAGTCGACGAGGGACACGCCCCCAGAAACCATCTTGGCTACAGCAAACTGGTTGGTCCACATAAGTTGCTTACTTGGTGGGTTAACTTCAGTGTGCTTTGGACTACTCTGACTGAGGAAGCCCTCTGGAGTGAGGGTGAAACGTTTCTGCTAAAAAGAAACTGTCCAGATGAACTGATTGAGAATGAGCGGATACTCACTGTTACCCTAATAATTACTACAGGACTAGTAGTGGATAGACAAGTGTAAACACAGCAAGGCCCTAATCCTACCTGTTGCTATAGTTTCAGCCGGCAACATCTTCCAAAAAGTGTCAAATCTGTCAGACACTGCCGGTGCCACAAAGCCTGTACCTTTGCTTTCTCTGAACGCTGTAGCAACAAAAGGAAACAAAAACCGTGCCGACAACGGCATGATTCATTAACCAACACAATGCACAAGAACACAGCGAGTACCCCTGGCTGTCATTGTACGGATACAAGACTTTTTACTTAATGGCTTAAAGATTACGCAAAAACTTAATGGCTTAAAGATTACGCAAAACAGTGGAGCATCTATTCATGGATTTTTGCTTTGCAAACTTTAAAGAAGCTAACGCAATAGAAAACCAAAACTTGTATTCCACTCGTACCACAACCTGGCTCACAGAGTAATAATGAGATTTTAAATAGGCAAATCATTTCAAAAACTGACCTCTGCAGTGCAAACTACCTTTCAGCACTCGCAGGAACCCTGTGGCTAGAAGGGCTGAACGCCAGAACACAACAACATAGGTGTTCTTCTCCTCCAGTAACCCTCCTTGATAAGTTGGCATCGCGTTACAGCACATGGGGTTCGCCTTTCACAGTTACGGTAACCAAGGCTGAGAACTTCCCCTCTGTCAGTGTATTTTTACACAAGCTGTAAACAGCCCTTGTATTGCTGCAACAAAATGCAACCAGCCCGCTTCATTTAGGCCAACTATAATTATCTCCTCACAGACAAAAGTATTCTTAGCATCGCAGAGCCATTTAAATTTGTATGTAACTAATGCAATCAGTCTTGACTCTTTTGTTTTCCTTGTCTTTATTGTAAGCTGTTGTACATAATCAGTAGGGATGAAATGTAACTGGGTCAAGAAATTTTAAGCTAAAGGAACACCTGTTTGACAAGTTCCAGAGAAGAACCAGTTTCAAGTAAAGTACAATAAGTTTCACCAAAGTGTTAAGATTATTTTAAACAAAAAGTCGATCATGGATGTTTCAATAAAAAATTAATAAAAATGATGTACTTTTGTTTTAACTTGTAAATAAGCTTGTCAAACCATGCAGCATGGCATTTCCTACGGGATCAATAAAGTTCTTATCTTATTTCATAAATGGCTGCCTGAAGGCCCTTGTTACACTGAATGAGAACCTTGCTACTAAGGCTGCACGATTAATCGCATTTGCGATTATCTCGCGATATGTTAAAACGCGATTCACTAATCGCACAGGCTGCAATTTGACTGGTCACGTGACTTGGGAGTGAGCCGACTGGCCGCGCGCAGCTCTGAGCGGAGCAAAACAGAGCAGAGCAGGGAGGAGGAGACCGTGCGCTCCAACACAGTTGCTTCAGGCTCGACAGAAGTCATAAAAGTTATAAATTCAGGTAAGTTAGCCCATGTAAACGTGTATCTGAGCTTAGAGGCTGAAACACAGAGACCGCGGGAGATAAACAGAGCGCGAGCTGGTCATGTGACCGGGTCTGTTTTGACGGTGCCCGGTTAGCAGCTAGCTCAACAAGCTAACGTTCTGCGTGAAAAAGCGCATTAATTATCTTATTTATAAATAATAAAAAAACAGTTGTGTCGTTAGTGATATGAATCGATACAGAACCTGTAAAAATAATCGCATTTTAAATCGCAATCGCAATTTATAGAAAATAAAAAAATCGCGATTAGATTATTTTCCTAAATCGTTCAGCCCTACTTGCTACCATGTAAAAAAACAGCTACAGTATACTGTACTACGGATGGTCTTTGCATGGACTTTGCAAGGTCTTCAGCCGAGTGTGAAAACTCCCCATTGCACTCAGTCTATGATGTTTTTGCACATGCACAAAAAGTCTCTAGTGGCGGTAGTGTGTTGGTGTCCTGGTGGGAGTGTGGTAAAAAGTGGCAGTGTTTTAAAGGGGACCACACATGCAAAATTCACTTTTTAATGTTTTTTTACTAAACTTTGGGTATTTACTTCATAAAAAAACAGTCCTTGTGCCAAAAAAATGCACCCAGTGGTTTATTTACTCTAAGTAGATTTATTTATTTTTGATAAATACACCAGGATTCACACTTCCTGCATTTATTGACGTCACAAGCCGCAGCCAAGCCGCAGCCAATCAGATCAAACCTGAGTCCAGCCCCTCACCTAGCAACCCCTGGTTAGGCTCAACCCACTTCTGTATTAAACACATGACTGTTGTTTTTCATGATTTCATCTCATCTTTTGTTTATATGTTCTTAATTTCATGTGTACAGCACTTTGTTGCAGCTGTGTTTTTTTAAATGGCTTTATAAATAAAGTATAATTGTTATTTTTATGTTTTAGTTCAATTTTTAGTGTATTTGCGATCGCTGCCAACGCGCAGCCGGTAAAAATTAAACGAGCGGACCACAGGCGGTAAGGACCGGGTTCGACGGGACCCTCTTCCGGCGCGATGGAGCGGAGCTTCAACTGTACAGCCTTGCAGCAGCCTCGCAGCAGGCTCGCAGCAAGAGGACCTTCTCCTTACAGATTAATTTACGGGAGACACTTGGTGAACTTTGTGTTGTCTTCACTGGAACAGCGATAACTCCCAAAATCTCATCGCGTGCAACGAGCGGAGCTGGCGAAAACCGGAAGAGGAACAAGCTAACATTAGCTTCGGATTCGGGTGGTCTAATGCTAAAAGGAGCAGCAAACTGCGGCGCGCTCAGACGGGTTTCGGTAAGTTATCTTAAGCTAACACTAACAGTAAGTCAAATGAGTAATAAAAAAAGAGCTAATTTTAAAACAACAACACATTACAGATACTGGCTGTTACAGAGGGCGTGAACAGATCGTTGAAGGGCGTGGACTTCAAGAAACCGGTCGTTCAAAACGAAAGTTAAAAATGGCAGAATTAAAAAGGGTATAATTGATTATCTAATAATTATTTTGTGCATTAAATTGAAGGAATAGGGTCTGGATATCCCACAGAAATACCATAAAAATTTAAAAAATACATCTGAGGTCCCCTTTAAAAACACCAGCAGACACCAGCATGACTTAGCTGTTAAGAATTTGAAGCAGAATTGCTTATGCTGACCTTGTGATGCTAATGTGGCATAATTTTCTAGCTTGTAGCTACATCCTGACGTGTCCAGGTAGGAATACCACGCAAAACAATAAATCAATTAATCGCATGATGAATGAAAATTTATCAACCTCATTTTCATTTTATCGGCTTTATCGTTTCTTCGTGTGTCTCTCTTTCTACTGGACACTGGGTGACAAAAGGCTCAACTCCGGTGCTCTTCACTGACCTCTCCCTTTTTCTTTTCCCTTTAAAATCAGATTTAACCGTCCAAAATCACATTTTTGGATCGTTAAAAGTAGCTAAGCTGAGAAGCTAAGCTACGAGCTAAAGCTAAAAGGCCAACCTCGGGAAAAACCTCCGTCTTGTCGAAGCTCCAACATTCACGGTTGAAACCTGTGCCTTCGTGTAAAAAGTTTTTTTTCTATGCAAAAACAAGCTGAGAACTTGTTTACTGGTTATTTTTATTAAAAGTTTTGTGTGACAAATGCTAAAGAGCTCAAAACATTCCGAGCATTCGCCATTTTGAAAACCGAAAATAAACTACGAGAGACAGCCCATCACAAGGGGTCTCCCTCCCATTTTTCTTAAAGAGACACGCTGCTCGCTCCCTCACTATCATGAATCCTTTGGTTTACACAGTCTTGTACTGCCATCTAGTGGTCAAAAAGTTACACAGAAATTAACCTACTTTTCTTCTTAAATTTGAAATTATTAATGTCAAATTTCAAACAATATTACTGTTTATCACAATAATTTCTGAGATAATCGCCCAGCAAAATTTGTAATCGTGACAGGCCTATGTCCAGGGCAGGCATATAAATAGGGATCAGAGCACAGGAAAGTGTAGCATTGTCTCAATTGTATTTTGTTTACATTAGTCAATAAATTGTGGTCAACGTGTAATTAGCCCGTTTGGCAGCTGGATGCAAGAAGGGGATGATGTACTGCTTAAAATGGCTTGTGAACTCCACCCACCCAAAGCTAGCCGCTTTGAAATAGGGATGACCTGTGAGCATTACACAAGATGTGACCGGTGCTGGCAAAATGAGTTAAATAAACACATCCCGTACTGAAATAAATGTGAAAATATTGATTTTGCCATTATTGAGATCTGCATAAAAATGAGTGCAAAAGAACTGCCTAGAAACCACGGTAGCTATTTATATAATCTTCTCCAAGCTATGTTGGGGCTGAGATGGTGCAGGGCATCAGACTCTGGAACCGATGGTCCTGGGTTCGATTCCCGGTCATTGCACATCTCGTGGTGTCTCTGAGCAGGACACCCAATTTCG
>JBBPBX010009529.1:35412-49437 GCA_038048925.1 Garcialebias charrua | reverse complement strand
TTACACATGCAGCTGGAATTCTTGATTACATCACTCCACACCAAAAAAAAAAAAAGTTTGCAAACCTACACCCTTGTAAACAAAACTATCTTGTTGACAGGAAAGGTAATACATCACAAATTTTCCTTAAACTGTATTGAAGCTTTTCAGATTGAGAATTTGAATACATCTTTATATTGAAAATGTCCTTGTTGTAATTAATGCCACCACATGTTTCAAAGAAACCATGCCTTTAAGCTGAAGTTATGTTAGACCTTTCATGAAATTCATAGCTGTTGCATACTACTATAGGTTGTTCTGTATTTAACGCCTTTTTTGATTTATCATGTCCTGGACGACTGAGAATCTTCACCAGCATACTACAGTATAGGTTAAAACCTTGCAGAGACTCATAAGCAGGATCCCTGTTGCAAGCTACTCATCGACTCAACCATATTGGCAGGGTTGTTAATAAGGGTTATGGTTGTACGAACCGCCCAATTTACTACCAGTACAGAATCCAAAATTAATGGAAGGTCACAAATCGAAAACCGAGAGGCATGAGAATGTGGCAGCCCTTTAGTGTCCCAGCTGTTCAAGTCAAACTTCCTCCCTGAACCCATTTCCTCATTTCACTCCCAGCCTACATGGATAAAAAGGTGGGGTGCTTTCCGTAAAAATAAATACATTATAAATGACAGATCCAGCAAACTGCTAGGTTATCAACACTTCTACGTGAAAAGTCAGACGAATTATCAGCCTAAAACCAGACTGTTGACAGTACATTAAAATGCTATAAAAAAAAAACGAGTACTGATTACATTTAAAAACATAAAACTGTTTTATTTTAGTTAAAATGTTGGCCTGGACGTGGGTCAATATTTGTCACAAGGGGCGGAAGACAAGCAGCCATCTGGTTTCAAGTCTTTACCTCAAGCAAAGGGGTGGTGGTTGGGGGGGATAGCAAAGACAAGAACTACAAATATTTACAGATATCTAAAGTCCTCACAAGATGTAAATACTGACTGCCACAAAAACTAATCTGAAGACTTACATGGCGGTACAGCTGATGATGCTAAAGACGCTAATTAAACCCACGCATTGGTGTGTGTAAGAAAAGCTACAGAGAAGTGTCTCATTTGACTTTGACAGTGTCGAAGAGCTCAACAGAACCCCAAAAGCACTTTTTGTGTGTGTTTTTTTAATTTAATTTTTATAATAACTCCACGGTTGTTCGTGTTCCGTAAAAAAGGAAGTAGACACGAGTCGAAAGCTAGCGCCGCTACGTTAGCTAGTAGGTCAGCACTTTGGTTTAGCAAAGCTCATTAGCCCAAACCCAGACACGACTGTCGACAAAAATAGAGCCACCACCAGCTTTGGAATAGGGAACAAAAGACTGAATAGAATAGAGAACAATCAATATTCGCGGTTATTACCGCCGACTTAAAACGGTTTTATCGTCCAAGCGTGATTCTTTGCAAGCTAGGCTACATCGTCTGGCTCGCCTTCTCAGACGAAGCCGTCATCGTGGAACTTCGACTCGACACGAACCAAGTTCTGATTTCAAAGCGCAGTAAGCCGTCAGACCCACCAAACACAAATCAGTTTGCGTTTCAACTACTTACAAAGAGCAGGCTGAACATTGAAATCCCGTGACTACCCCGGAGAAAGTGGAGGAAGTGCAGACAGCGCTGTCAGATAGGCTTTTTGTTCCTCTTCAATGTGGCATCTTGAATTCTAGTGGGAGGTCGGCCTCGGCTGGCAGGGAGGAGCCTCCCAGTAAGGCAGGTGGATTGATCATATAATCAAAGGTCAGTCTATAGCAGACATTCTTTGCAGGACAAAAATCAACATTTTAGGCCTCAAACGTCATTCTCACAAGCACACATGATGTGACTTTTTTCCTATTTATGCATTTGTGGCTTTTAGTCTGAGATTTCTACATGCATACTCTAGAATTAATGTCAATGTCAATTTTATTTACCGTATTTTTCGGAGTATAGGTTAGGAATGTGCGATATGGCCTAAAATTCATATCACGATATGAATTGTGAAGGGTGGCGATAACGATATATATCGCGATATGTTTTTGGTATAAAACTTGCAATAGAAATTAAAAAAAAGCATAGGGTGTCCTTTTGCCATAATTTATTTTGAAAACTGCTATACCACAAAATAATCTCTATTAAGAAAATTTCACTACTAGGTCCAGAGAGTTTTTAAATAATTAACAACTCAAGCATTAGGCTTCTTTCTTGTAGTGCAAAACAGTGCAAAATATATCTTGTGTAGTTTTAGCCATAAGTTTTAAACTAAAGAATATGTTGTTAACTCTTAACAGTTTCCAATAACGAGCAGCATTTTACACTGAAAACACTTCAGCCTCCAACCCTCTAGAGGGCGTCTCCTTCAGCTTTAAGGAGAGCTGACAAGGCAACCAGTTTCCTCTGTGGCTTTGACCAGAGGTCCTCGCAGTAAAATCACACAACACAGCGTTCTGTTCACAGATCAGAGGGCAGGTTTCTCTAAAGCTGACCAACGCTTACTTTAACTTTACACACAAAAAATACTTTCAACAGAACCCAGCGTTTTGCGCATGAGTCCGATGGCGAAACTACGGCAAGCCGGACGAAGTTACCCCAAAATTACACCACACGCGGCTCCGCCCCGCTCCGGTCCGCAGGTCGCAGCTGAGCGAGTCCAAAGCCCACTGCCTCCGCTCCGCTCAGGTCCGCCTGGATGCGCCGCTCCGAGACACGTGCGAGATCGCGCGATAAATCAAGTGATAAATAAGTAAGTCAGAACAAAACAATTCATTCGGTGGAAGAAGGAGAACAACTGTAGAGAGACTGCTGCCTTGATCTTCTCTCGTAAATGAGCTACATGGTTTGAGCAACAGGAAGTGATGTTTACATTTCAGAATAAAATACTTTTTTATTTATTTATTTCTTGTATTGCGTTTGTAGGCGTAGTCATAGTCATAAATATAATAGTTTAGTCATAGAATAGTCATAAATGATAGTTTGACAGCATTTTTGTACAAATAAATCCGTATAGAGCTAGGATTAGTCCGCCCGTGGTGATTTTATTTTGTAAATACGGAAGTTGTGCTCGTTCCTTTTCCTGTTGGTGCGACGTAATCTTCAAAAGTTGACTCCGGCACAGCTCCGGCGTCCGGCAGAAATAGAAAAATTTCTAATTTTGACGGACTGCCGTCCGCTCTCCGCAGCTCGCCGCCGCCGTGCGGAGCCAGTGTAAATTCTGTCATTGATTATAATGGGTGCGTATTTGCTGCGGAGGTCGGACCGGAGCGGGGCGGAGCCGTAATGCGTGTGGTGTAATTTTGGGGTTAGCTTATAGCTTCGCAACTTAGCGCTCGAAGAAAAGACTTTGACACAACTTACGCACAGTTTTAAACCAAAAAAAAAGTAAAGATTAAATCTGACAACTCTGATTTAAAGCTGATCAACGCTTACTTTAACTTTCGACAAAAAAAAATAAAAAATTTCGACGGAACACAGCGTTCTGCGCATGAGTCCGATGGCGAAACTACGGCAAGCCGGACGAAGTTAGCTTATAGCTTCGCAACTTAGCGCTCGAAGAAAAGACTTTAACACCACTTACGCACAGTTTTAAACCCAAAAAAAAAGTAAAGATTAAATCTGACAACTCTGATTTAAAGCTGACCAACGCTTACTTTAACTTTCGACAAAAAAAATAAAAAAATTCGACGGAACACAGCGTTCTGCGCATGCGTCCGATGGCCGCCGGACAAAGTTAGCCTGTAGCTTCGCTACTTAGCACTCGAAGAAAAGACTTTAACACCACTTACGCACAGTTTTCAACACAAAAAAAGTATCGATTATCTCTGACAACTCTGATTGTACACTTCAACACCACTTATGTACAGTTTTAAACTAAAAAAAGTAAAGATTAAATATCTGACAACTGTGATTTTCTGCGGTTAGCCGGTAGAAGACAGATCCCTATCGTAGGCTAAATTTATATCGTTTATACCGTGTACCGGTTATATCGCGCATCCCTAGTATAGGTTGCACCTTTTTATCATTTTTTTTCATGGCCTGCAACCTATACTGTACTCAGGTGCGACCTATATATGGCTTTTTATAAAATAAGCTGATTTGTAATCATTTATTAACAAAAATTAAACTGAGACACACTCTTACAATAATGTCAGCTAACAAATATATATTTTTAGGTGTTTATCCTGCCAAAATTATTCATGTGTTACAGGCCCAGCTTTTACCTAGAGAGGGCGGTAGAGAGCTACGAGAGGGGCGGGTAGAAGAAGAAGTGTGTGTGTTAGCTTGAGAGCTTATAGCTGTGCAGTTCGTGCATTGTGGTTGTCCTTGCCATCAAGAGGAATAAAGTTCAGCAAGCTTTCATTTGCCTCCTCCTTGTTTTGCCGCCAGCAGAGCAGAATCTGGGTTTGTTACCAGCCAAACGAGCTGAAATATAACAAAAGGTAACACATGTATTAAAGAAAAGTTCAGCTCAGACACATATTTGCTGTAATTTTTTATCAAACAATTAATTGTTTTTAAGTGTTAATCTTCTTAAAAGCCTTGCTGTGCGCTCCTGTGGAAGAGACATTTGCAGCAGAGCTAAACACGGTCCACATTTTTACGTAGGTGCGACCTATATTTTCCCAATTCTTTGGCACTAATTGGACAATGCGACCTATACTCCGAAAAATACGGTATATAGCACATGAAAACAACCGAAGCCGACCAAAGTGCTGTACACTGAGCGGACTTTAAATTCTCAGGTAAACTGTTCCACAGCTTTGGAGCAGCAACCACAAAAGCCCGATCACCTCTAGATTTTATTCTGGATCTGGGGACATCTAAGAGAAACTGGTTGGTAGACCGGAGTGCTCTTACAGGAGTGTAGATGTTAATAAGATCACATAAATATGATGGGGCCAGACCTTTTAAGATTTTAAAAACAAGCAATAAAATCTTAAAATCAATCCGATAGTGGACAGGGAGCCAGTGAAGAGAAGCCAGGACAGGGGTTATGTGTTCATATTTTTTAGTTGAAGTTAAAAGACGAGCTGCTGCGTTCTGGACAGATTGTAAACGATGCAAAGATGATTTGTCTAAACCAACAGAGTTACAATAGTCCAAACGGGAGGTAATAAAAGCTTGAATCACCTTTTCAAGGTCTCTGAAAGAGAGACAAGACTTCACCTTGGCAATGAGTCTTAGCTGGAAGAAACCGGATTTAACAATAGCATTTATCTGTTTGTCTAATTTAAAAGCAGTCAAAAATAACTCCCAGATTCCTGACATTGGAGTGGCTGTGTGAAGCCAAGGGGCCAAGAACATTTTGGTGTTGTTACATTTACCAAAGCTGATGACTTCCGTTTTATTTTAATTTGGAAATTAAGTTTTAACCAGATTTTAATGTCATTCAGACAGTCCAAAAGTGGATCCAGTGGAGTGACCTGTCTGACTCAATTGGAAGATATAACTGTGTATCATCAGCAAAGCAGTGAAAAGGAATGTTGTGAACCCGCTGTGAGCAAGCTAATTAAAAAATTAACATTATAGATGCCTTATTATTAGGGTTGCGAATCTCTCAGTGTCTGGAGAATCGATTCGATTCAGATTTTTGGTGTCACGATTCGATTCAAAATCGATTTTTCGATTCAGAAACGATTTTTGATTCAGAAACGATTTTTCTATTAAAATGGTCATAAATTTAGTTTCAGTTTTGTAACTGACAAGCTGAAAAGAATAAACAACAATGTAAACAAATGGAACATTTATTTAAAACAATAATTTTAGGTTCCTTATTGTATCAAATTTTTTGCATCGTTTGATATTTATACCAAAAATAGGAACAAATAATACAGGAATGCATTAAATTCTGTAACTTAAATAACCAGTATTAGGTTAGCTTTTTGCTCTGTTACTTATAGAAGATTATTGTTTGAATTGATTGTTTGAACTTGTTTTGTTTTTGAAAAAAGGGGCAGATAAAATAAGATTTCTTCTTCTTTCTGCCACCTTTCATTTTATGTATTCTTTCATATACTATGAGATATGGTTTTATTTTCTTTATCTTTTGGGTTTTAATGTAAAAAAAAAATCGATTTGGGGGCTTTTAGAATCGATTCTGAATTGCCAGGACCAAGAATCTACGGTAGATTCTTTAAAAAATCAATTTTTTTTTCCTGCACCCCTACTTATTATAGATGTGGCTGAGTGGTTATTCATTCGTTCATTCAACCTTTATTTATACAGGGTAATCTCATTGAGCCTAAGGGACTCATTTACAAGAGATCCCCGATTCTCGGTTGATTGATGGTTAGAGCAGTCGTCCTCCAATGCAAGAGTTGGGGGTTCGATTCTACCAGCAGTCACATGCCGAAGTGTCCCCGGGCAAAATACTGAACCCCTCATTACCTCCGATGTGTGTCCCATCGGTGTATGAATTTGAAAAAGCACTGATATACCATACCATACCATACCAGCTTTATTTATAGAGCACTTTAAACACCTACAGGACCAAAGTGCTGTACACACAACAAAACAATCAATCAGGTAATAAAATGATTAAAATAAATAAAAGTCACATAATAAAAGTTGAGGAATCATACACTCAGATAAAACAAGCGACTAAAATTATTAAAAGTCAACATCGCAGATGGTGTCATAGGCCAGGGAGAAGAGATGGGTTTTAAGAAGAGATTTAAAAACAGACAGGGAAGAGTCTGATGTTCAAGGGAAGGTTGTTCCACAGTTTAGGAGCTGCCACAGCAAAAGCACGGTCTCCTCTGAGCTTGCGTTTTGTCTTTGGGACACTCAGGAGCAGCTGATCACATGACCTGAGGGATCGAGAGGGTGTGTATGGCTGCAGCAACTCGGACAGATAGGGCGGGGCAAGACCATTTTGCGCTTTAAAAGCAAATAAAAGAACTTTAAAATGAATCCTGGAATGTACGGGCAGCCAGTGCAGGGAGGTTAAAACAGGAGTAATGTGGTCAAACTTTCGTGTGCCAGTTAAAAGTCGTGCAGCGGCGTTCTGTACCCTCTGAAGCTGAGAGATACACGAATCACTGATTCCTATATAGAGTGCATTACAGTAGTCCAGCCGTGTGGTCACAAAGGCGTGAACTACTGTTTCAAAATTCTGCTTGGAAAGAATTGGCTTTACCTTAGCCAGCTGCCTCAGGTGGAAAAAACTAGTTTTAACAACTGCTCTGATGTGGTTTTCAAATTTTAGTCCTGCATCGATCTTGACCCCCAGGTTTGTAACAATAGGTCTGATGTATTGAGCCAAGGAACCAACATTGACCTTGGGAGTCTCAGTTGAGCTTCCAAAAACCATCACCTCAGTCTTCCCCTCATTAAACTTTAAAAAGTTCACAGCCATCCAGGCTTTGATGTCCTCCAGACATGAAAACAGAGGGGCCAGAGAGTTGGAGTCCTTTTTCTGAAGCGGGACATAAATCTGCGTATCATCCGCATAACAATGAAAGGAGATCCCATATTTTCTAAGAATGGAGCCAAGAGGGAGCAGGTATAGTGTGAAGAGGAGGGGGCCTAAGACTGAGCCCTGAGGAACCCCACACAGAAGAGGAGCAGAGGAGGACTCATGGTCACCAAGGCGGACACAGAAAGTACGGTCGGCTAAGTAGGACCTAAACCAGTTCAGTGCTGCACCGCTGACACCCCCCCATTGTTTCAAACGACATAGTAAGATGTCATGGTCCACGGTGTCAAAAGCAGATGATAAATCTAAAAGCAGGAGGACAACACTGTCACCAGAGTCTGTTGCTAAAAATATGTCGTTAAAAACCTTTAAAAGAGCAGATTCTGTACTGTGCAGAGCTTTAAAACCAGACTGTAAAACCTCGAGAATGTTCTGTTCTTCCAAATATGCTGATAGTTGGTTGTACACAACCTTCTCGAGCATTTTTGAAAGAAATGGCAGTTTGGAGATGGGCCTGTAGTTAGCAAGAACAGAGGGGTCAAGAGTGGGTTTCTTAATGAGAGGCTGGACATCTGCATGTTTAAAATGTCCAGGGACCACACAGAGGACAGACAGCTGTTCAGAAGAGCCAGGACTGAAGGACCTACAGTGATGAAAACCTCTTTGAGTAAACGAGGAGGAACAGCTCTGTATATCTCTGTACAGATCTAGTAGAGTGCTGTATGAATGGGTAAAGGAGGGCACAGACTGTTGTAAAGTGCTTTGGTCTTGATAAGAGAACAGCCCCTATGTAAGTACTGTACAGTTAATTTACAATTGACCATTGACCATTTATATCTGAGGCTGTGGTAGCTCGCTGATCAGTGCCATGGTCTTGCAAACATGAGGTTGCGGGTCCGAGCACAAGCTGCGTCAGGAAGGCCATCCAACGTAAAACAAATGGCCAAATCCTTCATGCGAGCTTGACCCCTGAAGACAGGAGCAATCAAAAGAAACTTACTGTTCTTACATTTGATTCTATTCTTAAATTACATACAACTGCTGTGTTTATTCTAGATTAGAATAATGTACATGAGCTAAATGTAAATATATATACTGTTACTAAAGATAACTGTGTTTGATATACTCTACTTGTTAATCGTGGATTAGATGAAAGCTCTTCCGTAATGTTTTGCAGGGACTTATAACTTGGAACTGTGCATAAGGGCAATGCTTTCTCAATACAGCCATTAGATTGTAAAAAAAATATATAGACATCTTAAAATAAGTTGTTATATAGTCCTAGTTTGATGTTTATTCATTCATTTTAAAAGAACAATACAAGACAGTTTCATCAGATACAAGAATACAAGTAGGATAAAATGAAGGGAGCAGAAAGAAGATGAAATCTTATTATATCTGCCCCTTATTTCACAGTTTGTTCAACCAATGATAACCTTCAAACTACATCACAAAATGAATAATTCTACTTAATTTTTCTAACTGTAATACACAAACTACATCACAAAATGAATAATTCTACTTAATTTTTCTAACTGTAATACACAAACTACATCATTCTAACTGTAATACACAAACTACATCAGAAAATGAATAATTCTACTTAATTTTTCTAACTGTAATACACAAACTACATCACAAAATGAATAATTCTATTTAATTTTTCTAACTGTAATACACAAACTACATCACAAAATGAATAATTCTACTTAATTTTTCTAACTGTAATACACAAACTACATCACAAAATGAATAATTCTATTTAATTTTTCTAACTGTAATACACAAACTACATCACAAAATGAATAATTCTACTTAATTTTTCTAACTGTAATACACAAACTACATCACAAAATGAATAACTCTACTTAATTTTTCTAACTGTAATACACAAACACACTAAGCTACATCATCAGTCAACATAAGTGTAATACACAAACACACTAAGTTACATCATATATAGTTTTTGAGCAAGTCCTTTTTGACCTTTTTCTTAAATGTATACATTGATTTTGCATTTTTAACATCACTCTCCAGAGCATTCCACAATCGAACTCCCTGAATTGAGGTAGACCGTCCCTTTAAGCTGGTTCTGAATTGTGGTTTGATGAATATCTCTGTCCCTTTGAGATTGTAATAACTTTGTCTTTTTATAAAATGAAAAATATAGTCCTAGTTTTGGATATATTAAAATTGTGTAAGAATTATTTAACTTTTTTTCAGTGCTAACAAGGATGCCCTTGAGTCAGATGGAGGAGTTCAAGTATCTGGTGTCTTGTTAACGAGTGATGGTAGGATGGAGCTGGAGGTGGATCAACAGATCAGGGCCTTGTCCTCAGCAATGAGGACGTCGCTTCAAACTGCGTTGACTGATGAAGCTCTCCATATGTCTATGTTCTAAACCCTCCCTCATCTATGGTCATAAGGTACGGATCATGAAAGAAAGAACGAGATCCTGGATCTGATCCTGGATCATCTGAAATGAACTTTCTTTGTAGAATGGCTGGGCAGTCAGGGTGAGGAGCGCCGTCATCCAGGGGGAGATCCGTGTAGAGTTGCTGCTCTTTTGCATGAAACAAATTAGTTGAGGTGATTCGGACATAGGATGCCACCTGGATGTCTCTTATTGGCGGCTTTCTGGGCATGTCGCACAGGGAGGAGGCCGGGGTCAGAACCAGAATATACTCCATGGGCTGGGAACAACCTTGTAATCCTCCAAGATGAAGTCTAGTAGAGAGAGGGATGTTGGGCACCCCAACCACGGATAATGGGTAGAAGATGGATGGATGGATGGATGGATGGATGGATGGATGGATGGATGGACAACTATTGTTGATGTCTAAAGAAATACGTAATCAGAGCTACAATTTTAGGACGCTTTGTAGTTTGATTATGTGTTACAACGGTCTGCCAAATTCAGGTCCTCGAGTTGTTGAGGCGTTCACAGACTGTTGTAAATGTCACGAGTAAACTAACGATTGCACGAGCCAGGTAGTTTTGCGTTGATGTCACACCAAGTTCTTTCAACAGTCTTCAGTGATTTTAATATGTATTCTTTCCAAATAATGTGATATTCTGTGTACTGAAAAAGAGCGAAATACAGTAACTGACTATGGATGTGATTATTATTATTTTTTTTATCCCATTATTTTAGTTGGGTAAAGAAAGAAAACGTTATTCAGAGTTGTTGAATTACGAAAGTAATGTATTTACATAGTAAACTTATAGTTTAAAAAAAACTATATGACTGCAGTTGTTTTTGAGATGCACGTTTTCTAATCTCATCTTTTTGCCGGGTTTCCACAAACGCACCATGGGAGGTTTGGCGTCAGTTGTGCGTAGAAAGAATCCGGGTGACCGATGACGGCTCATCATGGTGACGACGGTTCCAGAAACTTGGAACAACAAATCATCCCTTTTGGCCATGGGTGGCTTTTCACCTCCATCTTTATCCGATCAACTTACAGACAGCTTTTACATGATAAAAGATTATGTTGTGGTCCACAATTCAATACCACAGCTGATCAACTTGTATATAAATTTACCAGTTTATAGTTCATTTCTGACCCTATTACTGTAGCCTACCTGTGATTTTTACTCCATTGAAGACGCATCTTCCTAAAACGTATAGTCTTCCTAAATGTTAGTGAAATTAAAATGTTTAAATGCAGACATGGCGCTTTCATATTAGAAACTGAAACTGTTTATTACAGGACTGTCTCCCTCTAGTGGCAAAATTTAGAACTGCAATAATTTAAATCATATTGAATATGCAAGTTTGTTAATACTGTAATAACAATAAGAATGATATTATTTATAATAATAATAGTGGAAATTACAGTTATTTAAAACATCATATAAACTGTTTTGTCACACACACAAATTGAAGCCTGGAGCCAACATTCAAGAAGGTTTTTTATTTTTATTGATGTGTTATCAATACAATCAAGTACTGTAGATTTTGTATAAGCAGACAAATATTTTCAATCAAAACAAGTGCATTTTTTTTACCCAAATTCTTATTGCAAAGAGTGCAAGCAATAACCGTGAATGACAAAAATAACAATAAAAGTACACATAACATATAAACTAATATGTTGTACATTACACACATATAAAATAAGGATCCACAAATATCTCTTCACAAACAAATCTAGAATGCTAACTACATGTTGTAAAGGCTAATAAGTCATCAATGCTATTAAATACCATTTATAAATTCTAGGCTTCGGTGGTCAGTTTAGACATCCCTATTAAATTATCAATAAGGTATAAATACATCTTTCATTACTTCATGTGCAAATAGGAATGGCCGTCTGTGTTCACTTAAACTAAAACAAAAAAAAATATTATTTAAGAACCGAAGCAAAGCTGTTGGGATTTTTTAAAACTTTACTAAATTTTTTTGGCATTATTTTTGTTTTAATAAAATAAAAAAATAAAAAGACAGAAAGTATTCATGATCGAAACAGTAGATGGCTCTTACTGGCACGTGTTCACTCATCGAACAAATGACATTGTCTATGAAAACGGAAAGTCGGCTATAACGGTCATTGGTATTTTACATGTCTTAAAAAAGAAAATAACAAATCGAAAGAAACCCACATAGGAAGCCATGGACTGTGTTAAACAATCCTAAAAACAGTAACAAATAGCAGTTGTTGGTGTGCTCACGTTAAAAGAAGGGCAAGAGTTAAGTGCATTATAGATTCAAAATACTGCTCAGGCATGATCCACACACTGCTTCTCCAGATCAACTTAAAGGAACAGAGTTTACCGACAGCATTGTGGATGATTACAGGAAACACAACGTTCAGTCAAACAGCATACAATCTTTCAAAACTCAATATTTGGCACTGTCCTCCAATACACCGTCATTCCTTTATCAAAGTGTGAGATGGTCTGGGCACGATAAGCATTTATTTTTGACCTTCTTTATGACCACTCAGTGTAGCCCAGAAATGGTCATTTAAAAAAATATATATATCATCATCATATGTCGGTTTTCTCTGTTGTTTTTGTTTTTCACATCACATTCATCACCCTTTTCAGTAGCTAACTGTGCTGCCAACGAGAGGCCGAGGCGTTCTGCTGTCCCAAATCTTGACCTTTCTTCTGTGACACTGGCAGGGCTCACGAGCTTTCCAAAGGTCTTGCAACTTGGTTCAAGTTTATTATTACCTTTGCTGAAATATTCATGACCTGACAAGCAAGCGGGCGGTGTGACACAGTCATAGACAAACACACACACACACACATATTGACAGGGAGACAGAGAGCGGGACAAGAACAACCACATGCATACACGGGGCGGATATTTAATCCTTCACGCTTGAGTAAACTCTTGTTTTGACCTTCCGGCAGTTCTGGAAAATCTGACAGGGTTACTTAAAAAAGAAAGTTACACAACCTGCATTTCACAACTAGTGAGACTCTGCCAGTCCCCTGTACGTATTTGTGTAGTAAATGCAAACTGATGGTCATTCCCGGATGTAAACCTGGAGAATATTTACTTTGTAGTTCGGAAACACGCTGCTGGTGGCGCAACAACTGTGTCATCAGGCAAAACATTGTTTTTTTCCTTTCTTTTTAACAGAAGGATTTGTATAGTGGAAAGTTGTTTTATTTAGGGTTACAAGTATTTCAAAGTCGTTTTAATCTTCTAAGAACAGAGAAAAAACGTAAAATAACACAGACGGCCGGAGTACAGCTGTAGATGTGTCTGATTATGATAGTTATGAAGCAGGATTTGTTTTTGTTTTTTAATCCTCTTCACAGATTTGATAGTGCTAAAGGACCACGTCTGGTATGTTCGAGCAGATTCGGAAGTAATGCTAATGCATTTGTAGCTGAATATGTTAGAAATAAATCAGTGACATCATGATTAGAGTATGATGATAAGTAACATGCAGTGCAAACAGGTAAATAGGATCACATATATAGTAGTCCCTTGCTACTTGGCGGTTCGTTTTTTGTCATCGTAAGATTGGACATGACACACAATTGGCTGATTGATGGATGAGCTGCACGATCAGCATGACATTTTAATTTAAAATAACTTGTTTAAAATTATTTAGCCACTGCTGCACCTTCGTGCAGCCCACAGCTGAAGGAGGGCAGCTGTTAGGATCTCCACTCTGCAGCGGGGAAGTGGGCGTGGCCGAGAGCGCTGGCAGGTGGCAGAGAGCAGCCGGAGGCGAGCAGAAATCATAGCATTCTGAGATCTTTTATAACGATTAGAGTTTAGAAACATTGTTTAGAATATCGCAAGAGTGTGGGAAGGATTTAAAATGCCTTTATATATACAGTATATATAAAAATATATATATATATATATAATATTTATATATATATACATATATATATATATATATATATATATATATATATATATATATATATATATATATATATATATATATATATATATATATATATATATATATATATATATATATATATATATATATATATATATATATATATATATATATATATATATATATATATATATATATATATATATATATATATATATATATATATATATATATATATATATATATATATATATATATATAT
>JBBPBX010009529.1:22847-35275 GCA_038048925.1 Garcialebias charrua | reverse complement strand
TATATATATATATATATATATATATATGGGGGTGTGTGTGTGTAAAGACACTTTGAATCCAAGATAATCCAGCATCAAAACAGACCTTATCTACTTGCCGTTGCTTTTGTTACTTTGAACGTGTTTTGACTCTTTGAATCACCTAATTGGTTTTGAAAGTGAAACAAAAGGAACAGGTGTGTGCACAGAGCCCTGTTTAACAGGACGGTTGAGATTTTATTTGGTTTCATAATTAAATAAAAATGCTCAGGGTGTTGAAGGTCCAAACTTTCATTAAGGAGCTTGTGTGTTTTTGTACGTATGCCAACTTATTGTAAAGAGAAACTCTAAAATTGACC
The DNA here is from genome assembly GCA_038048925.1 of Garcialebias charrua. NCBI lineage: Eukaryota > Metazoa > Chordata > Actinopteri > Cyprinodontiformes > Rivulidae > Garcialebias > Garcialebias charrua. Next base: position 34,937 of record JBBPBX010009529.1, on the reverse strand, counting down.
ATGTAACAGTTATAAATTATATTTCACTGTTGTTCAGAGCACGAGACGAATCAAAAACTAAGATGTTAAAGATAATAAAGGGACAAAGTAATGGTATCAGAACACAAAACATTTCGTTTGTTACTTCATTCGTCTCCGTTTCTTGTGTTAAAGTGTTGCTCTTTATGCAGGTACTGCTGTTAATGATTTAAATAACACAGGCGTGACTGCAGCCAGGGAACCCAACCCCCCCTCCATGGATGGTTTGGTCATGTCCACCTTGTTGTCCGAGCACGTGGGCAACATGTGCAGTCACATTACAAGCCAAGCACTTAGAATGCTGAATCCAACGGACAAAAGCATCAATGAAGACAAAGATCAAATAACAACAGAACATGAAAATAAAATAATTAAAACACACATTTGAAGGACATTAACATAAGGAACACAGCAAGACAAATCCTTCCCCTGCCTTTTTAAAACTTTTCATATTTTATTCACAAAGTTGTTCTTTTCTTTTTGATGATATTGTTGATGGTGCGAAAGATGGGTCGATGACGATGATCGGAAAATGTTACTGGTTTTATGTTTCTTTGATGGCTGCAGTTACATTAGGTTTAAGGGCAGCTCTGAGGCACTATTGCAAGAATACACTTTAAGGACAGGATAAGGTTATGTGGGACAGAGCAGGAATCCTGAAAAAGAGGAGTGGATGTACTCGGTAGAATAAAGGCCGTTTGCTTGATCTGAGGGCATTTGGACCCATACCTCGTCACCTTCTTTCAGCTCTAGGACAGCGCTACCTGATGCTTGATCCATGTAGCCTTTCTTGTATTCATCGTAGGTATACGTGGCAGGTACATTGTTCTTGTACAAAGCCACCCACAAGCTGGTTCCCTTTACGTGCATGTGGTAAGCGAAGTAGTAGACGCCGGACACAGGAGCGGTGAACATCCCAGTGGAAGAGCTGTATGCGTTTTGCCCGTTGTATAGAGTCCTGTCAAATTTGATCGGCATACCGGAGGGAGGGAACGGGGTGCTGAGGATGGCTGTGAAGGCTGGAGCCAGAGAGGCAGAGAGTGGGACTTGAGTGAATGCAGGCCCCTTCCTGCCTGGTATTTCCTCCCCACCCAGCCCTGTATCCGTGGCCCCCGCAACAACAGTTTGACCATTTCCTGGAGGACCGGGAGGTCCAGGAGGACCAGGCACACCAGGGTGTCCATTAAGCCCACCAGGCCCTGGTTTTCCTGGAGGACCTTGGGGACCCATACCTCCCTTCTCACCCACTTTCCCCAGCCCTGAAGGCCCTGGAAGTCCAGGTTCACCCCTTGTTCCAGGGGCACCCTGTGGACCCATAGGACCCATGGGCCCCTGGAGACCAGGAATGCCTGACTGACCCCTGGGGCCTGGGGTGCCCATGAAGCCAGCCTCCCCTTTAGGTCCTGGACCACCTGTTAGCCCTGGATTGCCAGGCTGGCCAAAAAGTCCTGGCTCACCTTTGGGACCAGGCTTTCCAATTGAGCCATTTGGTCCAGGAATGCCTTTTTCACCAGGGATACCAGGTTTACCAGGGATACCACTGGGGCCTAGGTCACCTTGAAATCCAGGTAATCCTGGGGGTCCCTGGGGTCCTATGTCTCCTTTCAGCCCTGGCATTCCAAGGTTCCCAGGTAGCCCTTTTGGACCTTGAATACCTGGTGGTCCTGGTAGTCCATCAAGACCTTGTGGCCCACCTGGACCCATCAATCCCTTTTCTCCTTTGTCCCCTGGGAGACCAGGAACGCCACTGTGACCTTTTTCTCCTTGAGGCCCAGTTTGACCAGGTTTTCCATAGCCTGGTGTCCCAGGCATTCCAGGATGTCCCCGTAGCCCTGATTCACCTTTTGGACCCACTGGACCTGGCAATCCTGGAAGTCCATCAAGACCAGGTTTGCCTATCCCAGTTGGCCCTGGCAAACCTTGTAAACCTTGTGGCCCTGGTTCTCCTGGTTCTCCTAGATCTCCTGGAAGTCCTTGATCCCCTTTAAGTCCAGGTAGTCCAGGCAAACCCTTCAGTCCTGGTTTGCCAATGCCTGATAAACCAGGTGGTCCTGTACTGCCTTTCAAACCTGGAGGACCCCTTAAACCTGTAGGCCCAGGTTTTCCATTTCCATTTTCGCCTTTAAGTCCACGTTCTCCTGGTGTGCCAGGAATGCCTTTTATTCCTGGTTCCCCACGAGTCCCAGGGGTACCTCTGAGACCTGGGAGTCCAGGCTTGCCATTTAGAGATAAACCAGCTGGGCCAGGGAGGCCAGGTGGCCCGGGAGGTCCACGGGAGCCTGCCTCACCACGAGGCCCAACCTCGCCATTAAGTCCTGGAATCCCCTTTGGTCCAATTTTTCCTTGAAGACCTGGAAGTCCAGGCTTACCAATTCCCGTGAGGCCAGGTGGCCCCTGAGGACCTGGCTGTCCATTGAGACCTGGATTTCCTAGTCCAGGTTTTCCTGGAAGTCCTGGTGGCCCAGGTGGTCCTCTTGGTCCAGGCTTTCCTTGAGGGCCTGCTTCCCCCTTCATCATGGGTGGCATATCTGGAAAAAAGATGAATTAGTTAGAAAAATATAAAAATTATATCTTCTCATAAACTGTTGTTAAATTAGTTCAGACAACACTTTGATCCAATTCATGCAAAGTTTTGTGCAGAAGCTTGATTTTACAACTTTTAACTTCCTCAGTGAGCCTGCGGGATCTGAACAGTTTTATTTAAAGAACAGCCGATGATGTTCACTGATTTAAAGAACAGCCGATGATGTTCACTGATTTAAAGAACAGCCGATGATGTTCACTGAGGTCTGTTCTGTACATTATTTTCTATGAATTATTGCCTAAGATACTGTAAAATACTTTAAAATAAATGCTGTCAATAAAGTGTCCAACTTCTCAAATTCCCCTGAGATTAATAAAGTACGTACCTACCTACCTACCTGCCTGCCTGCCTGCCTATCTATCTATCTATCTATCTATCTATCTATCTATCTATCTATCTATCTATCTATCTATCTATCTATCTATCTATCTATCTATCTATCTATCTATCTATCTATCTATCTATCTATCTATCTATCTATCTATCTATCTATCTATCTATCTATCTATCTATCTATCTATCTATCTATCTATCTATCTATCTATCTATCTATCTATCTATCTATCTATCTATCTATCTATCTATCTATCTATCTATCTATCTATCTATCTATCTATCTATCTATCTATCTATCTATCTATCTATCTATCTATCTATCTATCTATCTATCTATCTATCTATCTATCTATCTATCTATCTATCTATCTATCTATCTATCTATCTATCTATCTATCTATCTATCTATCTATCTATCTATCTATCTATCTATCTATCTATCTATCTATCTATCTATCTATCTATCTATCTATCTATCTATCTATCTATCTATCTATCTATCTATCTATCTATCTATCTATCTATCTATCTATCTATCTATCTATCTATCTATCTATCTATCTATCTATCTATCTATCTATCTATCTATCTATCTATCTATCTATCTATCTATCTATCTATCTATCTATCTATCTATCTATCTATCTATCTATCTATCTATCTATCTATCTATCTATCTATCTATCTATCTATCTATCTATCTATCTATCTATCTATCTATCTATCTATCTATCTATCTATCTATCTATCTATCTATCTATCTATCTATCTATCTATCTATCTATCTATCTATCTATCTATCTATCTATCTATCTATCTATCTATCTATCTATCTATCTATCTATCTAATTAAGAATTATGTTTACTGTTGTTCTTTCTATACTGAAAAGGACAGTCAAATAACAGCTTTTGTAAAGTCAGTGACAATGGAAAAATAACAAATGGCCGGAAATGCTAAAAGAACACACATTTAAAACAAACAAACAAACAAACAAACAAACAAACTTATAACATAGTCACCCTGAGTAAAAGTTCAGAGAAACAAACTAGGTCTGCAGAAAACAATAATTTACTATCAACCAAATAGCCTTATTTCAGCAGCAAAAGACCTGAACATGTAACTACAAAGTAATATAAGTTTTAAATAATTGTATAACTACTTATTGCTGAACTAAATCAGGGCTGTGATGTTTCTATGTTTGGAATAAATAAATAAAAAAAAAGAAAGAAAAAAAAAAAGATTGTAATTAAAACACAGATTCTGATCTTGAACTTTGAAATGAAAATGTGTGCTAAATGAAAGGGAATTAATGCAAAAATATTATTTTATATTGACATAACTGTTGCAGCACAGTGGTGCAGTTGGTAGAGCAGCTGCCTCTCAGCGAGCGGGTCGCCAGACCAAATCCTGGCCCAGGACCTTTCTGTGTGGAGTTTGCATGTTCTCTTGATGCATGTGTGGGTTTTCTACCGGTACTCTGGTTTCCTCCCACAGACCAAAAACATGCATGTTAGACTGATCGATAACTCTAAATTGTCCCTAGGTGTGATTGTGAGCATTATTTTTTGACTCCATGTGTCTCTGTGAAGGACTTGAGACCCGTCTAGGGTGTCCCCGCCTCAGCTGGACATGGGCACCACCAGTGACCCCCCGCGATCCAAACAGGAAGGACAAATGGACATAATTGTTTTTGATGTACTACTTGTTAAAGTTTTTACTTTAAAGCAGTTTTTAAATGTTAGATATTTGTTTCTACTTGGAATTTTGCGTGTTTAAATTGTACATGTAATTGTAGATTTGTTTTCTACCTTTACGTGTTTTATTTACACATTTAAAACCTTGGTTTCCATGAATTCTTTGGCAGTGACTTCACGTCTGATCTAATATCCTTTGAAAATTCACAGTTAAACTAAACATTACACATAAAATAATATTAACATGTTCAGTGCTGAACTGAACCTCTGAAAAATGGAACTGTGATAAACATCCAACAATTTGGTTATTCTCTCTGGGTTGATATGTAAATTTAATCAAAGGGGCAATCACTAATTGTATCTAAATTTAAAGCACAACCAATGATGGATGGTTGAAAAATGAAGCACATCATGTTATTAGCTCCTATTGCTCACTAAAATTCCCTTCTCTAACATTGATTTCTACAATTCTTCCCTGAAATAACTCAAATATGTCCAATATTTTCCCGTTGTGGTGCTTGATAAGACATGCAGTCACAGGAACCTCAGAAACACAAAGCTGAATTCAGTCACAGTAGAGTAGAAAGTTTGAGTCCAAACAGTTTTTAAAAAGCAAACCTGTATTACTGAAATCATGAAGTGACTTAAGATCACTTTACTTTGTTGCATTCTCAGATTACTTTGTATTTGTTTGCCGAGGTAAGAAGAAGAAAAAAGGCTGCGACTGCCTCAAAATTAATTACGATCATTAGAATGAAGTAAATGTTTATCTAGGTGCCATCTTTTAGGTGCCCTTATCATCATTATCATTCCTGTTGTTGTTTATTATTGTATTTATTAAGGCATATGGCAAACATTGCAAAATATCCAAACAAGTTTCAGCATCATAATTTAAATAGTTTTTTTAATGCTCAGATGGATTAAAGTTTGGTGATTGGAGTGAACTGTGATGTAATGTGACCATTTGACCACTAGATGGTGGTAAAATGCTGTTAAACACTGTGTCTCATTCTCGCCTGAGACTCAGAATGATTCTGAATCCTGGTATATTATTTATGTTTCTACAAGAAAATTAGAGGCTGGATGTCAGCATTAGTTTCACTCTGCATGTTGGTTTCCATTAAGATTTTAATGGAGGTGTTTGCTTTCAAATTTGCAGAGAAATCAGTATCTGATTGATTAATGATCATGTGTGGCACCTCCTGGTTGTGTTAGAGCCTAATTTAATGATGATGATGATGACAACGACAGCCAGTGGCGGAGCTAGAGGGGGGGCCGGGGGGGTCAGTGCCCCCCCAGCTATCTGATTGGCCCCCCAGTGGCCCCCCCTCAAATTTTTTTTATTTTTTTTTATTTTTTTACTTCATTGTGTGTGTTATAAGTGTGGACAAAGTCAAACACTAAAGCTGTTTAGAAAAAGACGATTTCTAAACTTAAAAATATTTAGTCACCCAAACTTTCTTCCAACTGTCAACATGTCAACCAACTGTCAACCGGTGCTGTCGTCGACAGCACCTGTGTTTGTCTTAACAATGATGCCCTTCACCTTTCAGAGTCTTAAAAAAAAAAAAGTAATATATTTTGATTTCCTTCACGCTCTCTTTTAGAAAATGTGTAATAAAACAGCAGGGTAACGGTATCCAGATGGTGAGAGGAGCCACTAGTGTTGTGGAGGTCTGTTAACACTTGGCAATCAGGGCCCCAGCTGTGGACTGTAAGGTTTTGTGCAGGTATTTGTGTAAAGGAGACACCGTTTTTGTTGAAGTTTGTCAACGCTGGTTCTAAATAGCTAAACAGATTAACTCGTTAGCCTGTAGAAAGGCTGAATGATGGAGTCTTGCTTGTGCAGTGTCACATTCAAACCACACAAACAGGCATTACTCACCAACATAATGTCCCTTTCCCTCTCGAAATGGCGGTCCAACAGGTCCTTTCATCATAGGCTGAATGTACTTCATGTGGGTTATGGGGGGATAGCCTCCAGCAAGAGCATGACCCCCAAGCATCAGTAGCACACAGACAGGAAGCAGCAACATGGTCATCAGCATGGCGGGCTGCTCATACACTCAAAGAACTGCAGGAGAGAGGGAGAAGACAAGCGCTGAGATTTATCTTTACACCCACAGCAGCAACAAGCAATAAAACCAGCGTGGTACAAGAATGGAGTCGCACCAATACAGTACGCTGAAAACGATTAAAGGTTTGGTTGGCCTTGTCGCTGGTTTTAAGTGCTTTATAAATAAAGTGGTATGGTACGGTAAAGATTTTATTAAAAGCACAAAGGTTTACACTAGAGTTTAATGTCAAAGCGGAATTTTGGTTTCAGTAAGTTTGTTTAAATGTAAAATAACCGAATAAAATACATGTTATTTGAAGAAAGAGGACTGTAGTGTGTAGTGTCGCCATCGCCATCTGCTGAGGGAAAGTTGGTTTATATCAGGGGTCTGCAACCTGTGGCTCTGGAGCCACATGTGGCTCTTTGGTCCCTCCGCAGTGACTCTTTCAAGCTTTGACCAAAACTGACACAAAACTGAATAAAATGTTTTTAAAAAAAGTGACTGGTTTTAGCATATCCTGATGCATGCTCAATAATCCAGGTAGAAAATCTAAAAAAAAAGTTAAGTCTGGTCCTCTGGACATTAAACAACAACAACAACAACAACAACAACAACAACAACAACAACAACAACAAAATAAAAATGTTGAAATGTTTCGACTTTCATCTGAAAGACGTCTTCAGTCTGATCAGCTGTATTTACTGGTTTTAGCAGTTTTCCTGTCATTTCCTTTGCAAACATGTGGATACTAGTACTAATTCATTCATTCAACCTTTATTTAAATCTCATTGCGCCTCGAGGGCTCATTTACAAAAGCGACCTGCTACAAACTAAAGAATGATGAACAGCAATGGTAGAATTTCCTTAAACAACAAACAACAGAAAAAAAAAACATAGGAGAGAAATAGAAAGAGAATAATATATAATAATGCACAATAAATAATACATAATATAATGTATGGTTATATTATTATATTATATAATAATACATAATTAATACTAATAATACACAGAGTAAATTATTCTCACTTTAACTTTCTTTATTTCTTCAACGTAGGATACTCAGTTTTTTCCCGCAAAAAACAAACAAACAAAATAATCATGAGCCTGAACATTTTATTGTTTTAGTATGGATGGACAGATGGATGGATGGACAGATGGATGGATGGATGGCATCCACTCTTTTCTTTTGTCCAAAATGTAAAATCATTTAAGGATTCAAGGATTCAACGTTCTTTATTTGTCATTCCACCATGTGGTACATATGGTGGAACAAAATTATGTACACAGGGTCCCAGTTACATCCAACAAAAATATTAAAATATAAAAGAAAAACAGTAATAAGATATGAAGCAAGACAAATGTTAATAAATAATGCACTAAACACTAGCCTAAAATAGCATAAAAACAATACACCAAACAGCAGCACGAACATGAGTCTGTGTGAGCAGATGAACACGTATGAACACAGCAACATGAAACAGATCAGCAGCAACATGATGTTATTTTTTTCACAGTGATTATCCTAGTTAGATATTCATGAGTCTAACAGCCTCAGGGTAGAAGCTGTTCCTCAGTCTACTGGTTCTGCACTTAATGCTCCTCAATATCAATAAATAGCAATGATATCAATAAATGCTAACAATCATTTGATGTTTTTAATTTTATAATTTCATGCCTTCTGGCCAGAAAAGCCCCCTCTAACAAACTTAAAGTGGCCCATGGGCCATCAGTTGATAATGACAATTGTAGGTTTAGAAGCTCCAAACACGTTTAATTTAGTGAACGAAGGGGCAGAAATGGCTCTTTTGATTGTAAAGGTCGCTGACCCCTGGTTTGGATGCTTGCAAACAGCCCAAGAGTCACACTAAGCACAAGCCTGCAACAAACTGGAAGCTGCTGGAACACAACTGGTTTATTGGCAGTTTATCTCACCACTGAAGCCTCTGCAATAATTCACATCTGAAAGTTTGACTTACGATTGCAGCTAACAATAGTAATAATACTTTAAAAAACTTATAAGAAAGCTTCCTGTAAAACTTTGCAAAACATCTGTCATTAAGCTAATTGAATGGGCTTTTCTTCATTTTTTTTATTACTAATTGAACCACAAATCTTCTAAAAAATTAAAATTTTTGCAAACTAAGAATGTTTTTCATCTTATTAAACTGAGGATGACTTTTTTGAGGATTGTGATGAAAGTTGTGTTTGATATAATAAATTTGATTCATTGTGGTGTTCAATTTTTATTTTATTTTTTTAATTTTTTTTTACATTTGATGCATTTTACTCACGTTTTATCTCAAAGTTTATGTTTGATGGTTTAAGACAGCTTCTCGTAGCTCCTTTGGGATCAAATGAAAAATACAATATTGTCACTAGGAAACCATGGGCTTATCAATGTTTGAAACAGAAAAAAAGGAAACGAGTTTGTTAAAATAAATGTTTTGATGAGCTGATGTGTAGACTTGATTTTAGTTTATCTCTTGATGTTGATTTTATTAGAGCAGTCACATAAATGGGACTGAAAATGTGCAAAAAAAAGTTTATATCTGAAGGAAAAACTAAAATCTCCACAGAAATCTTGAAAAATCTTTATTTAACTGTACAATAAACTGAAAAGGCTGGTCCTTTGGCAGCAGAATGCTGTACAACGAAATGAGCAATAACTTTAGACGTTTCCTCAATGATTAAAACGTTTTACATTCTAAAGGCATAAAATTTTATATTGCAAATGAAGCAGACAGAAATATTTATTTACAGCATTCTGCTTGGGTCGTTTGTTGCAAAAGCGGGGCAACGCTTGATCTATGACCCTAAATTCTTGTGATGGGCTTTTTTCTATTAAACTTGAAGAAGTGACCACACTGTTCTCTGCCAAAAAGTTTTACTGCCAAATCCATAAAATGATCAGGAAGTAACGAGAGGAAACTCGCGTCTTCAAGATATTTTTTACAAGAAGTTGTAGATTTGCAAGACCAATGAAATGATGTGTGGAATTTTAAACCTAACTCAGCTCACTTTGGACTCGAATGATAATTTTTTTGATAATGAAGTAAAAAAAAAAAAGGTTCAGACTGCTCATATTTAAATATCAACCTCATTGGGATTTCATTAAGCACAGAACATTGATTGCATTGCCAAGCTTCAACATATACTGGACAAAGAAACACCCAGTTGTGTTGCAGATCTCTCAACAGATCACAGAAACTGACGAAACAAATTCTGGACAAATCAACATAAGTTATATTGTCATTGCACCGAACCGACAAAATTACATGTCAGTACAGCCCGTCCGAGGGAAACGTAACAAACAGACATGGGGAGATGGAGGCGACGGAGGCTGCCGGCCTCGAGAGACACAGCCCTTTTTCAGATAAGGAAAAAGAAACACAAGGGGGAGGTGTAAAAATAAATCAAATCTTGCACTGTGTCCTAGACGGGATACAGTGTGAAAGTTGCAAAAAATGACCTCAGCACATGAAACAGCAACCTACTGATGACATCATAATACATTTATGCATCAGGAGGCCGACGAGGGCAGTGAGTTGTCCGTGGAAAGCCAGAAAGTTCCATAGTCCTGATAAAAATGGCACAGTGACTATCAGCCGGCTCAACTCTGACACAGATCCACAGATGTCCTCGGGAGGGGAGCGATAGGTGAGTGTGTGTGTGTGTGTGTGTGTGGGGGGTGGGGGGGGTGGAGCTTCTCGTTCACATGAGCAAACAGGAGAAGTTGAGATAGTTGGCCAATTCAAGGCCGAGTGGGAAAGCCAAATTCAGATAACACAATTATTCTGGGTCAGGCAGCCTCTGCTGGAATTTCCCGTCCGCTTTCATAGTTCTGCTAATTTAAAAGTTCACTGGTGATTCCAAACAGCCTAATTTTTGGTTTTGAAAATAAAGTCTTTGAAGGCTCATTATTTAGAATGAAAGCTAGCGCACTCATTCTTCGGTTTTGCATTAAAGACCGTGTAAAGTGAAATTAAATGTGTGTTTTTAGTTTGTCACATGGCATAAATATGTGTTATTAATCACCCATATAAATCTGACTGATTAAAAACATTGTTTTCCTTATAAAATTAAGTCTCAAAAATCATGAAAAAACATAATTTTCCCTTGGTCTGAAACTGTGGGGGCGTGTCAGCGCGTGGGCGTGGTTTCAGCGCAGTACTGCGGCCTGCAGCTGAGCTGTGTGTGGAGAGGCAGACAGCAGAGCCAGTAAACCTGCTCTGTTTTTATCTGAGTTCTGTCTGTAACAGCAGCTACTTTTTCCAAGAGTTACGCTGTTTTTGTAAATAGTTTTCTTGTGTGTTTTTAATCTGGAATGAAAAAAAAAAAAGTTGTACCATGCGGGAATTGAACCCACAAGGTTTGGGACGGAAGGCAAACGCTTTATCCATTGACCTATCCAGGCATTACAGATACTTGGTATAAAACCACGTGGTATAAAAACACGTTATGATTTGTACGGGTGCCCTGACCATTGCGACATCCAGGGAAGATGCACGAACGAGGCATAATTGATTAGCTAGCTAACAATGAACAAAATATCTATGCTATTGCTATCTGATGCTATCTGCGATTCGCGAGTGAACGGCTCCACCGAGGCGAATTTATACGGCTGGAGCTGCAGGGGGTGGGGCTATACTAATGAGGACCGCGTGACGAAACGCGGTCACATTTAAAACACGCCTAAAAAATCCTGAAACAGAAATATCTTTATACACAGTTTGCTCTATAACTCCAAAATTAATTGAGCTACAATTTTGAGACTTTTTACTCATTTACAAGATTACAATTATGACATTTATAATGTTTATTGAAGAAAATGTTGAAATTCACTTTACACGGTCTTTAAAGTCAGCATTGCAGCCAGGGTTCCGATCATATACAGAGGGCTTCTGTGAGAAAGTTGTGAACAGTTAATATCTCACTTGTTGCAACTTTGAACGACCACTGTTCGTGAAACATACAGTGTAACTGATGAGCTATAAAGCAAAGAAAATGCCAAAGTAGATTGTTTTTATATTTAAACATCTTCAGCTGGGCTTAATTTGAGCCAGATCCTGCCAGAACAGGGTCCATGAACTCTCTTATTTTGACATAGTGCTTCCGGTAACTGTTTGCTAGGATCCGGTAATTCTCAGGCTTACTAATAATAAAGTTATGAACAAATATGAGTGCTTTGAATGAAAACTGAATAACTAAATAAAACTTCAATTGGATATGTAAACTGAAAATAATTATATAAACACTCATTTTAAACACAACAGCCACTTACGAGCATGCCCCTTCAAGTAGCATGTTCACATCTACTCTTAAAAAAATCTCCACCCCTGAAAGTGTGTGTGTGTGTGGGTGGGTGTGTGTATGTGTGTGTGTGTGTGTGTGTGTGTG
>JBBPBX010009529.1:11131-22831 GCA_038048925.1 Garcialebias charrua | reverse complement strand
TGAGTTAGGGGCAGGAGCCCACAGGCAGCTATGGAACAGACGGATGAGGTGCCTGGTGGTTTCACATGTGGACTCGGACAACATTGAGTAGGGACAGCGTCAGGCTCAGAACCATCAAGTAGGGTGGGGGGTGTAGGATGCTTGACAGAAGCGGAGTGTTTACAAATGTGAGTAGACGTAGATGTTTAACAACTTGTTAAAATACTCCAAAATGTAGGAAATTGTAGATGGAAGGATGGACAGATGGATGGATGGACTACTTTAATAAAAATGTTCTGGGGGAGGACCCCCAGACCCCCCGACCAGGGTGTCCCCCACCCCCACCACATTATATTACATTAACCATTTTCAAATTAAGCCCTGATCTTCAATCTCAAAGATTCTGAGGAATTCGTGTAGAGACTATTTTATCATTCTTTGCAGCAGCCATTGTTCGGATGTTTTGTCTTTTGTTTTAAGACCACCCGAATCCATTTCAGTCTTGACCCTGTTCATTCTGGCTGTTAGCTTTTCAATCAGGTCAGAATCATACTGTTTCTTTAGACTGAAGCCATTCAGAGATCCATCTACAACAGGTAAGATGTTCATATCTTTTTTGCAACAGAAGCTGTCAAGATCTAGTTTTACAACATTTTCCCCTAACACGCCCTCTGTTTGGATGTAGTAGCAGCATCTTGTGTCTGTTCTGCATGAAATAATCGCTGGCATCATGCGGTGAACTTTCTCTTTTTGTGTAATTATCATATGGTTCCTTCCAACTGTGTGTGTGGGAGCCAGATGCTCCCTACAAAGAAGCGCTCTGTTTGGACCAAGAGGCTTTGCTGCAAAAGTTTACTCCGAGGTGCAGCAGTTACACGAACAAAAGTTGACATTGTCTAATTGGAAAATTACATCTCATTACACAATACGGTTAATTGGCAACAGGATTGGAAGTAATTTGGGAATTCGCAGCAGACTTTATATCGCAGGCAGTTAAAACAAGGTGTGCTCATTGGCACCATATGTGCTGCGAGTAGCTCCACGGCTCTGCTCACGCCTGTGATGGTTGTCAAATTCTTGATTCAAAGCCATTTACCAAGGAGTTTTCAGAGCTTTTGTTGAAGGAATTCACGTTAAGCATCTGAAGTTCTCACTTGTTTATGTTGCTGCATGTACGTAGTTGGAGCCTTTGTGATGAGAAATTAAATATTTTCATCATTTTTTACATCAAAGGAAAATGAGAAACGCAAAGACAAAGATGTGAAGAAAAACAAACAGGAGGAAGAAGAGAGCAGTATTAGTCGGACAGTGTTTGCTTGTTGGCCGACTTTCTGGCTGGCTGGCAGAGGAGTTTGTCTGGTGCGAGGACTCTGTGGTTTCGCTGCAGATGAACAGCAATTTTACAGGCGGGCCTGGATGCTCCGCGTTGTGCAAGCATTAAACCTGAAGAACGTGACCGACACAAATTCAGCTCAGAAAGTCGAGCAATGAACAGAGATCAGATGCACAGCGTCTTCCACAGCCTTATTGTCAATCTTTTTTTTTTTTAATGGAAGACAATAAAAAGTGTAATATTCCTTCTTGTTGCTGCAAGAAATTGACCCATGCATGTCATTGCACACAACAAAACAGTCTTGATATGCATTCAATTCAGTTTATGTATATAGTGCAAAGTCACAACAGAAGTCATCTCAGAGCACTGAACAGAAACATTCATATATAATAATAAGTTAACAATATTTATCTGAGGAGAAGACTGCTTTGAATTTAACTCCATCGCAGGACTCTCATCTTGAGCAAGCACTAAGGCAACAGTGGAAAGGAAAAACTACTGCGTATAAACAGTGCCCTAAACTTGTTGATTTATGATCCTAAAATTAGCTCCGTAAACACATGATTAACATTTAGGGCCTGGCATTATTTGCAGGTACACAGACCACCTTTCATGCCGGATCATCTTGTGTTCTGAGATCACTCATGGTCAACCATCCATCCATTATCTTTTACCCGCTTCTTCCATTCTGGATCACGGGGGTCGCCGGTACCCATGTCCAGCAATCACTGTGCGAGGGGCGGGGTACACCCTGGACAGGCAAGTCCATCACAGGGCCACATAGAGATGAGTTACCAATCTGTCTAAATTGTTTTTGGTCTGTGGGAGGAAACCAGAGTACCCGGAAAAAAAAACACGCATGCACCGAGAGAACATGCAAACTCCACCCAGAGGGGCCCCCGGACCGGGATTTGAGCCGGGGACCTGCTCGCTGAGAGGCAGCAGCTCTACCACCACCATGCTGCCCCATTCACGCTCTGTCTTTGAAAATAAAATTATACACTGTCTCACACAATATAGCACGATCTTGCACAGTCTGTTAGCCCTCCAAGAATGTGTTAAGGATGACTTGATCAGCTACCTCATAAGATTTGAGCTTAATATCTATAAAACAATGACCGTGTTCTATTCATACTTGTGTTGACTAAGGCTGATTCAATGTGGCAGCCATATTGAAATGGATTGACTCCAAAAGTCAGTTGTAGATCTATGTCCAGTGTTTGGATGTAAAGTAGTATGTGTAAAGTGTGCAAAGTGATCACTGTATGTGTTGCAGATACATTAAATTTTTTTCTTCAGCTGGTTCAATGGTAGTTTTCAATGCAAACATCCATTCACCCATGATCTTTTACCCACTTCTTCCATTTTGGATCATGGGGGGTGTCACTAGTGCCCATGTCCAGCTCATTGTCCGAGATGCGGGGGACACGTTGGACATGTCGCAAGTCCCTCACAGGTACACATGAGACAAATGAGACAAACAACCATTCACTCCCTCACTCACTCACACCTAGAGACAATTTAGAGTTACCAATCAGCCTAACATGCATGCTTTTAGTCTGTGGGAGGAAACCGAAGTACAGGTAGTCCTCGACTTACGACGGCCTCGACTTACGACGTTTCGCAATTACGAACGCCCTCCCATTGAAAAGCATTGTTCGAGTTACACGGTTTATGCACCTTTACACCAAAAAATACGGTAACAAAATTCAGCGGAGGACAGCGGAAATTTACAGGAGGGAGGGGGGAGAGTGTACCTTAGCGGCCACGACAATGGGAAATTACAGGGCGGAGGATTACAGCTGAAAATTACAGGAGAGAGGAGGTTAGGAGGGGCTAACATGCTAACAGACCTTACTGTAAAACTCTGGACCACGCGTGGAAAAGTACAGGAGACCTTTGTTTGGACCGGAGGTTTACGAGGCAGAGAGGCTACAGCTGAGCAACGAGCTAACATGCTAACAGACGGATGAAGCCTCCACCAGCTCCCAGTAGGAAAATAACTCTTTTTTTCTCCCTTCATTATGGCTCCAAATGTATGTGTTTTTTGATAATTATGTATGGTACTGTGTTAGGATAGGCTAAGTGCTTGGTGAAATACAGTGTTGTACGTATAAGGTGCAGTTTGGACGTATTTTCCGACTTGCGTCGAAATCCGTGTTACGAACGGGCGTAGGAACGGAACTCCGTCGTAACTCAGGGACCACCTGTACTTGGAGAAAACCCGCGCATGCACAGAGAGAACACGCAAACTCCACCCATAAAGGCCTCTGGCTGGGATTTGAACTGGCAACCTTCTTGCTGAGAGGCAACAGCTCTACCAACCGATCCACTGTGCTGCCCCAACTCAAACATACCTTTTACAAAGTGAATGCAAACATAACTGTGGACAATAAAACAGGCTGAGATGCAGTCTTTCATTGTCTATGGTCATTTTGCTGTGACCGAACCAATTCTTTTGCACATCCATGAACATCACAAATGTACAGTACAGGTAGTCCCCGATTTACGAGCGAGATCCGTTACAACGAGGCGCTCGTAAACCGGAAATCTCGTAATTTGGAACGGCCGCCACGCTTCTCGTAAGTCCGGAATTTCGCTCGTAAATTGGAACGGTTTTGCTAGCGCGACTACAAACACTCGTTTTTCATCGAAAAACTGCTTATGAGTGCATAAAAATGATCGGAAACGTGTGTCCACATGTTTAGCTAACGAACTGTGGTGAAAAAACACAGGAAAACTCAGTATTTTTTGCGTTTTTTCCAATAATTCGCCAGCTCGTAAGTCTGGAACCTCGTAGATCAGAGCGCTCGTAAATCGGGGACTACCTGTATATCTCTGTGCCCCTTGTCATTCATGTAAATCATGCAGTCATCAACTTATGTGAACATGTGTTGAATGCAATTCAAAGAAAGCCGAAGAGCTGATCTCTGGAAGCGTTTCAAGAGGCCTGTGGGGACAAGCCGAAGGAGACAGACCTGCTGAGTGAAAGCCAAGTACCGTATTTTACGGAATATAGGTTGCGGCTTTTTATGGCTTTTTATAAAATAAGCTGATTTGTAATCATTTATTAACAAAAATTAAACTGAGACACACTCTTACAATAATGTCAGCTAACAAATGTATTTTTTAGGTGTTTATCCTGCTAAAATTATTCATTTATTAAAGAAAAGTTCAGCTCAGACACATATTTGCTATAATTTTTATCAAACAAATAATTGTTTTTAAGTGTTAATCTTCTTAAAAGCCTTGCTGTGCGCTCCTGTGGCAGACATTTGCAGCAGAGCTAAACACGGTCCACATTTTGACGTAGGTGCGACCTATATTCAGGTGCGACCTATATTCCAGAAAATACGGTACACAACAGCCCCGTCTGCCCACTGATGAAATTAACAGCACCAAGGAGGTGAGACTAAAAGAAGCCTCTACCTCCATTTCTTTTAAACTTCTCATATAATGATCCAGACTGTCAAACACTTCTTAAACCGTGTGCCACAGAGAAATTGATGGTACACCCAAGTGTGAAGATTTGGTGTCATGGTGGGAAGATGAGGTGTTTGTTTTTGTGGCGAATGCACGAGCCAAAGCTTGAGTAGAGGAATCATCCCCCCCACTTCCAACATCTAGCACCGTGTAAGAAGTTCACCAAGTTTAAATAGTTTTGGCTACGACCACAGACCTAGCAGGAAACAACACCTTGAACCTGACCAGGCTTTTTAGCTGATTCAGCCATTTCTGGGTGAAGCCGAGCCACAGATTTGACAAGGAGGAGCTCCAACTCCAAACAGGAACAGCCACAGCCAGCTTCTTTTACCAAACCCCCTTCATGTGAATTCAACCAGCAGCTTCTGATGCAGCCTGCAGCACTTCCTGCAGGAAGAGCTAAACATTTCTGCCAGATTGAAAGTGTAATGCAAAACTTATGGTGGTGTAAAGGTTTATAAAGTAGCATTCATGACCCACTTTAAAGTTTTTGAGACTGGAGTTGAGAGCAACAATTCACTTTAGTCTTGGCCTTGTTTAGACTAACCATTCCCTTGTCAGAATTTAATTCTAATTTTACAAATTGGGGTTATTTAAAGAGGTGTCCATAAAACAGGTAAGGTTATAACGAAAGATTTTCTGCAAAACCCCCTTTTCACAAATGTGAGCTGTTTCTGTGCATTTAGTCTGATGGTGCCAATTTAATTTACAGTACAAAACATTCTGTTCTTAACCAGATATGTTTCCTGCATTATCACTGACTTGGAAAACAAGCATTTAAAAGTCCACAAAGTTTAAACCTAACCATCATGCTAAAAATGCATTTTGCTCGGTCTTTGTGTTTTTATTGTGCGCTGACATGATCATACCGTAAGTCAAACTGCTCAAAAACCATCACAGCAGTGGAGGGACTCCTCACACTGCAGTCCACAAAGTGGATGCTCACTTTCAAAGTACGCACAGCAAAAGCAGATTTTTAAAAGAAAAACATAAACATTTTCATTTGCTTGCATATTGGGTTATATTTGACCTCTGATGTTTCCTTAATCTCCCACAGCATAGGATGACCATGTGTGCTTTAACACAAAGGCTAATTTTAACACAGACTTCTTCTTGTCCATTGTCTGAAATGCAACTTCAGCTACTCGTTTATGGTTAAAATATAATCTACTGAAGTTTTTAGAAGTCAATTTAAAAGTCATCAAGCTTGAATAATGCTAACTCAGCATGGTTTTATTTTCCAGTGCAGATTACCACTAAATATCTCCTTTTCATCCATTGCTTCTCTTTGCCCATTCCTACACTTTTAGCTCTCTTTAGCTTATTTTGCATGTGTCAGAATTAGTGTTTTTTTGGTGTTTAGTATTCTGTTTGGAGTTTTAATTTCATGTATGCTTTCTTACGGTGATAAGTTTTTATGTTCACTTTCTCGCCCCTGCCGTGTTTTCCACTATCAGCATTGCCCTCAGTCCTAGTCTGCTCAGCTTCTCCCTCTCTTTCACCCGTTCCCAGTCTCATCTTATTCTGTCCAACAATGTTCAGTCAGGTCATCTGGATAGTTTCTTTTTTTGCTGAGATGTTTCGTCCTTCATCCAAAGGACTTCTTCGGTCTGGGGAGTCATCAACAAACAAAACTGAGTCCCACAAACAGCATACTCCATAGTGGAAATAAACAGTTTGCTGGTGCTAAGATGGCCTCTGGAGTTCACTCTCACCCCTGTCAACTCATCAACCTTCATCCAAAGGACTTCTTAAGAAGTCCTTTGGATGAATGAAATGTCTCTGCAACGAAAGAAACTGTTCAGATGACCTGACTGAACATTGTTGGATTTTTACCTGGATTACAGGGAACCCTCGAGTTACGTCAGGGATCCGGACCTACGGGTGTGACTTAGGTCGATTCTGTCGTATCTCGCGGACCAAAAACACGTGCCTGTCGTAGGTCCGCATTTCTGACGTAGGTCGAGGCTATACCGTTAACGGAGCGCCGCACACACATTTAACGGCATGAGAATGAACAAGCGGACATCCTGTGCCATAAACATGCACAGAACTTTATTTACAAACACTTAGATAACACATTATACCACACATTCATCCATAAACACACAAAACCAGTACAGCATGTACTGTACAGGTAAAGTACTGTACAGTAATGTTTTTTTCAGCACAGACAAAGCATACAAAATACAAATCTCTTCCTGAACAGTTCTCAGCCATAATCTGCAAATGAGTTCAACCATGAAACATGAACACTTCTCTTTGAGCAGCAGCTGTTAACATCAAAATGCAGCAAATGATAAGGAACTCCCATGCACCAATCATGCACCAAATCAGCCAAATCATCAGAAACATGTTGCAACCATCATGTTTTTGAAACCAGTGCAGTCCATGTGGTGTTTGTGTGCAGTCCATGTGCATGAAAAAGTCCATGAACTCTAAAAAAGCTAGAAGCAGCAGAAAAAGGAAACAAGGAAACAAAATGTCCTTACTTTGACTGAAGTGTAGGTAGACACTGATGTTTTTCTCAAGTTCAAACCTGGATCAGATGGAACTGCTTAGCCAGTGCTCAACCATGAATCAACCATGAACACTCAAGGCACTGTAGCCCTCCCCCACCTTGCCGCTTGCCGTAATGACGCACTTTTTTTGCCGTATCTCGATTACATACTTATAATGTATTTCTGTCGTAAGTCCGTTTTTTCGGTCGTATGTCGACGGCATTCTTTCAAAGAGGCCTGTCGTAAGTCCGCGTTGCCGTAGGTCGCAGGTGTCGTAACTCGAGGGTTTCCTGTATTGAGCATGAACTTTGGTGTTTATTCTGTCAGTTTTCATTCACTCACCAGCCGAAAATTATTGGCTCTTGTGCCACATCCGAGTCTCCTTATATGATTCATTTAGCCTCTTTAAGCTGATCCTCGTTGTAAGTTTTGCTGCCTTGTCAGCCTTTTAGTTTTGTTTAGATTAAAATAAGTTTTATCTTTTGAGCTTGTCTGCAATTTTGGGTATGACCAGCATTAAATTGAGACATTACATGAATCTAATTTCCTTCATATTTTAGTACATTGTATATATTTTGATATTTCTCAAGTAATTATGTTGTATACATTTCATGCTCAAGACACGTTGCTGTTAGTTTTCTCTCTTGTTGTTTTGTCCACACTTTCTTCTTCAAGTCTTCCTATTTCTCTTGCGCAGTTGACAGAATAAACACATTTCACCAAACTCCATGCTAATTTTCTGTTTTCAGGGAATTTCATATACTTTCTGTTTTGTTGAGTCACAACTCTCTTCATTCTTATTTATTACAATTGCTTTTGATTCAAAATCTAAATATCAAACAAAATATCAAACTTCCCTAAAAGTGGGAATTCCATTAGCTTTTTTTTCCTCCTTTAGTTGTATTGGCTACTTGGACACACACATTTTAGCCATAACAATGAAGTACTGAAAGAAGAAACAGTGAACAAGTCAATCACACAACACTGCTCCATTTCAGTCAGAGTGTGTGCTCTTGTGGGTATAAGGAAATTGAATATGTTGGGTTTTATTTAGAGTGACCACCATTTGAATGAGGTAACCCCTCCATGAGCTTGAGCAGCGCTTTGAGATGTCAGCTCACAGCATAATATTTGGGCTGAGGTCACAGTTTCTGATATTATTGAATGCACACAGTATTACCCAACAGTGTATAGTTATCGCCGGGGGGAACAAAAAGGCCATTCATAAATTGTGACCATGCATGTGTGTGACTGAAGCCAAAAACCTGAATTGCTTACATGATGAGAGATTACAATTTGTTATTTTAGGCAACACAACCTGGAGATTAAGTTGCAGGATCTGTTTGTTTGCTTCTGGGTGAGGGGTGGGGGTGGGGGCTCTCCTTTGCCACATTATAAACCAAAGTTTTCTCTTAATTGCATTTACAGTGAATCAAGCTGAAGTGAAGCAGGGTAAAGCAAGCTTTGCTCATGGAAAACATTAAATGGCATGCCATCAATAGAACAATGAATGGTGTCCATTTCTGCAAAAAGTCCATCAGTTTTTGTTTCAGGAAAAAAAAAAGAGTCTAATTTTGCAGGAACTTCTACGGAAAGTTAAAAGTAAATTTTGTACTCATAAAATTGCTGTCATCGCTGTAACAGCCTTCTTGAATTGGATTGACTCAAAAAGGGTATGAAGTTCAAAGTCAAAGTCAAAGTCAACTTTATTGTCAAAACTGCAATATGTACAGGGCATACACATGATTGAAATTGCATTTATCTCTGTCCCTCGGTGCAACAGTAACCATTTAAACACTAAAACACTGAAACATTACACACCTCGGGGTGTCTATGAGTGCACACCTAATTCTCCAGCTCCCTGGGCGCTTTCTATGGCTGCTCACTGCACCACCTGGTGGTGGTTGGGTTAAATGCAGAGACGAATTTTGTCTGTGTATGGGAAACATACACAGATGACAAAAAAGGACATTATTATTATTATTATTATTATTTAATAAACATAAGCATAAAATGAAATAATAAAGGTGTAATACTGTCCTGAGTTTTTGCATAGTAGTTTTTGCATAGTAGTAGTATGAAAGTATGAAAAGTTACACCAACACTAAAACACTAAACATTTAATAAACATAAGCATAAAATGAAATAACAACAGTGTAATACTGTCCTGAGTTTTTTGCATAGTAGTATAAAAGTGTAAAAAGTATATCTATAAAATAAAATGAAAGTTCTGGCATTGACATTTGTAATAGAGTGACAAAGCAGCCTATGAAGGGACATGCATATAATAATTTGACATGCATATAATAATTATCTTCTGGGCGTTTTATTAAAATCTGTTGTGCAAATAATGAGATATTTTGCTAACAGACAGACAGAGTTGACTCAAGCAGTTGATGCCATTTTTATTTTTTATTTTTTAAGATTTAGCATGGCAATTAGAGCTTTAAGTCAGTACAGTACTGGAAATGACTCCCAGCTACTACTACACTAAGTTTAGGCTAAATATCTGTAAGATTAATTGAAATAGAGCCATTTTTGTGTTTGTTAATGACCATTAGCTGTGGTAGCCATTTTGAATTGTTTACTCCAAAATGTAATCAGTTGTAGATGTACATCAAATTTAAAAAAAAAAGAGAGTTTCAAGAAATTCAAAATTTTCTGTGCATTTGGTAGGTGGTAATGGTTAGGGTTAGGGTAAGGGTCAGGTATGTTTGGTGTTAATGTAAGTCAGAGCATCCCTGATGCATCCTTACATTTCTATGCTGATGATACAGTTGTTTATTGTTGAGCGAAAACAGTTGCTAAGATCTTCCGGATTTTGCTATCTGCTTTTGACATCATCCAGTCAGATTTGTTCCATCTCAAGACTGTCCTAAATGCAGACAAAACCAAAGGGATCTTGTTTTCAAGCAGGAAGTCAGTCCTAGCAGTCCTTCCCTATGAAGGAGTTGTGGTTTTGTCCCTGGTGTCTTGTTCATGTCTGTGTTCCCCTGATCCTCTGTTTCCATCTCTATAGGGTTTGTTTTCTTTAATATCTAACACCATCTTGTGTCGTGTTTATGTCTTGCATCCTCTGTTTCTTTCTTTGGCATCTGTGATTATTCACAGGTGCCTTCACTTCGTCTGATTGGTGTGTCCTGTATATAAGTCTGTGTCTCTGTGTTAGTCTTTGTCCTGGCATGGTTATCTGCTCACTTGTGATGACCCGTCTGTATTGTGAGTATCCCCCTGCTCATTCTATGTTTGTTTTGCTGCCCTGTCAGCTCTTTTGTTCTGTTAATAAACTCTTTATTTTATATCTTGAGTCCTTGCCTGCCTGCCTGCACCATTGGGTTCACCAGCACAAGCCATTTGTGATACCTAGATTTTATCTATTAATAGTGTTCCCATTGAGTTTGTTGATTCCTACAAATATTAGGGTGTCTTGGTCAATTCACATCTCCCTTTTAAGCTCCATATGGAAAACCTAGTAAGGAAACTGAAAGTTAAGTAGGGTTTCTTCTGAAATAGATCCTGTCTAACTCTGAACGCTAGGAAACTGTAATGATTTCTAGGTAACCCAGTTTGTAACGAGACCCAGAACGCAGAAACACCTTGTAACTGTGACTTTCCTTCCATCCATTGACTATGGGGACATCATTTACATGAATGCTCTTGCAAGCACTTTGCAGATGTTGGACGCTGTCTATCACAATGTGCTAAGATTAATAACTGGCTGCAACTACCATACCCACCACTGCACCCTGTACTGGTTAACTGGACATCATTAAATTCTTGCAGACTCTCTCACTGGTACATTGTCAGCTTTAAATCACTTCTTGGTCTGTTGCCTTCATAGATCTCCTCTTACATGTCACTGTGTTAGTGCAACTACATCGTGCGCTCTCAGGACATTATTACATGCAGTGTTCCCTCAGTGCAGACCGAACTTGGCAAAAGGGCTTTCTCCTACTTCACTCTTGTTTCCTGGAATATCTTGCAAAACGATTTGAAGGTCTCGACCTTGACGTCTCCAAGTGGCTTAGTATTCTAGTATTCAACATTGCTTTACAATCTAGCTGTTTTTTTAAATACCATTTTCTTTCATTTATTTTTCTCAGTTTACAGGCTTTCTTTTATGATTGTCTACTGTTGTCATCATTCTTTGTTAAAAACAGGTCTCTCTTGTAAATGAGTCCCCGAGGCTCAATGAGGCTAACCTGTATAAATAAAGGTTGAATGAATTTCACATTTCACAAGATAGTTTGCTAAAACATTTTATGCTTTTTATTCATTAATAAGACCCCCCTCCACAAACACATACACACATACACAAAAGTTTGTCTTTCTATCTTTACAAGGACTTTGCATTGACTTCCATTCATTTTTCATTATTTTCTGTAGCCTAACAATGAACCTTGC
>JBBPBX010009529.1:0-10466 GCA_038048925.1 Garcialebias charrua | reverse complement strand
ATACAAATTAAAACTATAAAACTCAGGAAAGAAGGCAAGAAAGAGAACGCTCTGTCAAAGAATTGGCACTTGCGAAGAATGATTGTGTTTCTCTAAGATCCCTGCAGACTGAAGGGGATGAGAACTGGAAAAAAAGGTTAAAAGATGTTCACAGATTCTTTATTTAGTTTATGTTGTAAAAGTGTAATAAAACTGACAGTTTTAGGTTGTGTGGAGGGAAGAAAAGTAATCTGAAGAGGAAACAAATGAGAGGGTCAGATGGGAGGTTCTCTTTGTTTTACGATGACTTCATTAGAGGAAACACGTTCAATACCCACGAGAACGTTACTGAGCGCAGAAGCAGACACACTAATAATAAAACAGGGGCTGATGTGCTGTGCAGATGAAAATGATTGTGTGTGGACCAAAAGGTGAAGCAGTCAAAGTGAGGGTAATTAGTACACCCAAGTGTTCAGTAGTGGGCCCTCACACATGTTACGTGTTACACAACATGTGAATTTTACTCTCGATTGCTCCTCATCTCAGAGCAGAAACAGTTTCAGTCCTGTGAAAAGGCATCCAGAATCCAGGACGTTCAAGGCTGTTTGGTAAAATGTGAACTGCTGCAAATTAACATTCAAGACAATAAAACCACACACACGCGCGCACACACACACACACCGCTGCGGTTAAAGCTGTCGGCTACATTTTAATTCTGTACCCCCAACCTGTCACTGTTTTGATTGACAGGTCACGGGGAGAGAATAAATAGCCAGCCGGCTTCATGAGGAAATTAATTAATTTGTTGCGAGCGAGCGAATTAAACTAGTGGATGCGCAATCTCTAAATATTTCCTGGTGCAGCTGGGTACAGCTGGACCAGCGCTCTGTTTTTATTTATTTTTTAGAAGGCGGATACTTCAGTGACGTCAATGCCCATATATGGAGAGGGGCAGATTTTCCCGGAGCTGCGGCTAAAATCTGCTATAAATCATGAAATAACCCATTTAGCGTTATTGCTCTACAATATAAATAAACGCTCCTGTTTCATTATTTAATTAACTACTAAATATTTATGGCAATGCAATTTGAAAACATGGTGGGTCATGGACTTTAACTTGGAATCTGTTGATTTTTCAGCCTTTTCAGTAAAATCTATCCAACCATTGATTTTCGTTTACCCACTTTTTCTTCTCTGGGTTATGGGGGAGCAGGTGTCTATCTCCAGCTGTCCATCTGAAGGGTGTGGGACACATGGGACAAGCCAAGTGTCCACCACAGGGACACAAAGAGACAAACAATCATTCACACTCTCGCTCACACCTAGGAACAATTTCCAGTTAGCCTAAAAAAAAAAATCTTTTTTTTTTCCATTTACTCTTTATTTATACAGGTAGTCTCATTGAGCCATGAGAACTCATTTTCAAGAGAGACTTGTTTAGGAGCAGATAGTGGGTGTTAAGGGCCTTGCTCAAAGGCCCAGAGTGGGGCGAATGAGGGTGGAGGAAGGTGTGGTTGTTTCACCTTTTTCCACCCACAGTTTTTGATGTTGTCGGTACCGGGGCTTGAACTGGCGATCTTCCAATCACAGGCCCACTGTCTCTAACCACTGCCCACAGTTTTTGATGTTGTCGGTACCGGGGCTTGAACTGGCGATCTTCCAATCACAGGCCCACTGTCTCTAACCACTGCCCCACCACTCCCCCAAACATGCATGCTTTTGGTATTTGGAAGGAAATCGGAGTACCCAGAGAAAACCACATGCACGAAGTGATGCAAACTCCACCCAGAAAGGCTGGGAGAAGACCTCAGTACAAATTGGTTGTATAAAATCTTTAACATCACTTTATTGTTATTTTGGAGCTGTAGTAATGAGGTCTTTAATAATTCACAACAATCGCTTGATACTCTATTTATAAGAAATGTTGCTTTGAAGTTGTGGTTCCAAGTCACCTTATTATAAATCTATAAGCACATGTACGGTACTACTGAGAACTACAGCTCAGTAAAATAAAGGACAAACTCCACCAGCAATGGTAATTCCAACAGATGTAACGGTTTTAGTCTAAAATGCTTCTGGGGATTGCCGGTCTCAGGGGTTATCTCCTGAACTTCAAACTAATCCTCCAGTTCTCAAGAGAGGCTTTTTCGCCACATTACTGTGCAATGAGAAATCTGAAAGTCATTTTGCACCCAAACTCTGACTTGGGGAGTACTCTGACACCCCTGAGCCTGTGAGAGCAGACATTTGGTAATCCTTCCAAGATTGTTTTTCTCCAACCATGTAGGCATCTCGGTGGGGTTGTCTGTTTTTATCCATGTGTTACAGCAGAGACATTTTTCTCAAGGTTTCACACAGTGATTGTTTCTGCCACCAAACTGAGGTATATTTCAATTTATTTTAATGTAGTTTTGCTTATATTGCACCAATTCACAACAAAAAAAATTTCAAGAAAATTTATAGTAAATCTTCCTCTGAAATTTACATTATCACTAGAACCTATCCCTAGATTTTATAAAGCTTTAACTTTCTGTCCAAACATAGTTTTGTCACATTCATCAATTAGCCTAAGTTACAACAAGAGTATTTACAGTTAGTACATGTGGACATGTTTCAAATATATTTTTTACAAAAATGTAATGAAACAAGTGTCACACCACAGTCCCCCTGTTGCTGAAGGATTTCAACAGTGATTGAGCGTTTTTCTGGACTGGAATTGATCAAAAGCAAGCAAACCTGAGTGTTTTTGGTGCAAGATATTCAAGTGAGTATTTACACTTTGGAGAAGTAGTTTCTTTTCTTTTTTTTGCTTGTTCAACGCAATGCAAAGCAAGAGATCTTGGTGAGTGGGAATGATGTTATCCACCACCAGAATCAATACTGGAGCAACAGGGTGGCCAATGATGGCCTTACTAACCATAGATTAATCAAAGTCAAAGTCAAAAGTCAAAGTCAACTTTATTGTCAGAACTGCAATATGTACAGGACATACACAGGATTGAAATTGCGTTTCTCTCAGTCCCTTGGTGCAACAGTAACCATTTAAACACTAAAACACTGAAACATTTAATAAACATACTGTAAGCATAAAATAGTAAAAATGTAACACTGTCCTGAGTTTTTGCATAGTAGTATAGAAGTATGAAAATTTACACCAACACTAAACTCAAACTAAAACATTAAACATTTAATGAACATAAGCATAGAATGAAATAATAAAAGTGTAATACTGTCCTGAGTTTTTGCATAGTAGTATAAAAAAGTATAAAAAGTATATCTATAAAGTAAACTGAAGGTTCTAGCATTGACATTTGCAAAGAGTGGCAAAGCAGCATATGAGTTAATGTACACAGTATATGTATGAGGTAGTAGTTGATGTTGGTATAGAGGCAAAAGTGGCATATGCAGTAAGGCACATTGGGCATCCTTAAATAAGGCTGGTCAGAGAATACTGTATATGTATCAGCAGTGGTGTAGATATAAAAGTAGTGTAAATGTAAACAGTAGTAATAAATGTAAACAGTATTAATAAATGTAAACATTGAATGTAAACAGTAGTATGTAAACAGTGAATGTAAACAGTAGTATGACTATAGGCAGTGATGTAATACAAACATTAGTGCAAATATGAGAAGTAGTGCAAACTGAATGAGCACATGACCGAGAGTTTAGTGAATAACCCGTTTGATGACACAGAGTCCAGTGTTAAAAACTTTGTGTTGTGTGGTAATGTGTGAGAAAGTTTTTTGTGTTAAGGCAGTTCAAATGGGAGGGGAGGCAGAGCAGGCAGAGTGTTTAGCATCCTGACTGCCTGATGAACAGAGCTGTCTCTCAGTCTGCTGGTTCGAGCCTGGAGACTCCTCAGTCTCCTCCCTGATGGCAGCAGTCTGAAGCAGCTGTGTAGTGGGTGTGTGGGATCACCTGCCATGCAGAGGGCTTTCCGAGTGAGGCGGTTGCTGTGTAAGTCCTGCAGTGAGGGCAAGGAGGTGCCGACGATCTTCTCAGCTGCTCTCACGATGCGCTGGAGGCTCTTGCGGCAGGATGCAGTACATGCACCAAACCACACAGTGATGCAGCTGGTCAGGACACTTTCTATGGCACCCCTGTAGAAGGTGCACATGATGGGGGTTGAAGCTCCAGCCCTTTTCAGCTTGCGGAGAAAGTAATAATCCATCCATCCATCCATCCATCTTCTTCCGCTTATCCGGGGTCGGGTCGCGGGGGTAGCAGCCTAAGTAGGGAGGCCCAGACTTCCCTCTCCCCAGCCACTTGGAGCAGCTCCTCCGGGGGAATCCCAAGGCGTTCCCAGGCCAGCCGAGAAACATAGTCCCTCCAGCGCGTCCTGGGTCTTCCTCTGGGTCTCCTCCCGGTGGGACATGCCCGGAACACCTCACCAGGGAGGCGTCCAGGAGGCATCCTAACCAGATGCCCGAGCCACCTCAACTGGCTCCTCTCGATGTGGAGAAGCAGCGGCTCTACTCCGAGTCCCTCCCGGATGACTGAGCTTCTCACCCTATCTCTAAGGGAGAGTCCAGCCACCCTGCGGAGAAAACTCATTTCAGCCGCTTGTATCCGAGATCTTGTTCTTTCGGTCATAACCCAAAGCTCATGACCATAGATGAGGGTGGGAACGTAGATCGATCGGTAAATTGAGAGCTTTGCCTTTTGACTCAGCTCTCTCTTCACCACGACAGACCGGTACAGCGCCCGCTTCACTGCGGACGCTGCACCTATCCGCCTATCGATCTCACGCTCCAGTTTTCCCTCATTCGTGAACAAGATCCCGAGATACTTAAACTCCTCCACTTGGGGCAGGACCTCCTCCCCGACCCGGAGAGGGCATGCTACCCTTTTCCGGCTCAAGACCATGGCCTCGGATTTGGAGGAACTGATCCTCATCCCGGCCGCATCGCATTCAGCTGCAAACCGCTCCAGCGAAAGCTGTAGATCACGAGCTGATGAAGCCAATAGGACCACATCATCTGCAAAAAACAGAGAAGCGATTCTAAGGTCACCAAAACGGATCCTCTCAACACCTTGGCTGCGCCTAGAAATTCTGTCCATAAAAGTTATGAACAGAATCGGTGACAAAGGGCAACCTTGGCGGAGTCCAACTCTCACCGGAAAGTAATAATAATAATAATAATAATAATGAATTCAATTTCTAACGCACTTTTCATTACTGAAAATCTCAAAGTGCTACACACATTGAATGTTACACACATTCATAAAGAAAGTAGAGGCGCTGGTGAGCCTTCTTGGCCAGTGATGCAGTGTTCCTGCTCCAGGACAGGTCCTTTGAGACGTGCACTCCCAGGAACTTGGTGCTGTCCACTCTCTCCACTGCGGTGCTGTTGATGGTCAGAGGGGCATGTTGGGCATCCCTCTTCCTGAAGTCCACAACAATCTCCTTTGTCTTCTCCACGTTGAGAGTGAGATTGTTGTGTCCGCACCACAAGGCCAGGCGGCTCACCTCGTTCCTGTAGTCCGTCTCATCGTTGTTGCTGATGAGACCTACCACTGTTGTGTCGTCCGCAAACTTGATGAAGTGGTTGGAGCTGTATGATGGTGTGCAG
This sequence comes from Garcialebias charrua, assembly GCA_038048925.1. NCBI lineage: Eukaryota > Metazoa > Chordata > Actinopteri > Cyprinodontiformes > Rivulidae > Garcialebias > Garcialebias charrua. The sequence continues at coordinate 4,911 of JBBPBX010009529.1, read as the reverse complement.
TTGTGTGTTAGCAGGGTGAATAGAAGGGGGCTCAGCACACATCCTTGTGGGGCCCCTGTGTTCAATGTGCTGGGTTTGAAATGTATTGGGATGTTGTGTTTGGAGAAAATCCTTCTGAGTTTCTCTGATACTCCAGACTAGGGCTGAACGATTTAGGAAAATAATCTAATTGCAATTTTTTTTCTATAAATTGCAATTGCGATTTAAAACGTGATTTTTTAAAATATCTTCTCAAGTATTTTTCAACAAACAGAAGCAATAAATCAATCTGTTTTATAGTAAACAATGTCAGATTTATTTAAAGCAGAGATTACAATAAAGCAAACAAATCTATGCCTTTTCTTTTCACCATTTCTATTTTTTCTTGTTTCATAAACAAAATAGTAAACATGTTAAGTGAACTTTTTTTTTCATTCATTCAACCTTTATTTAGTCAGGTAAATCTTATTGAACCTCATGGGCTCATTTACGAAAAGCGACCTGCTAAAACTAAAGAACGATGAACAGCAATGGTAGAATTTCCTTAAACAATAAACAATAAACAAACAATAAACAATAAACAATAGAAAACAAAAAAGAGAAAAAACAAAAGAAAGAAATACTTTTTTTTTTTTAAACAAAGTATCAAAAAACGAGCAAAACATAAGGTAGACGTATAAAATCAAAGACAGGAACAAATCTGCATTGGTTTTTAACTTCTTAACTACTTTCTGAACTTCACATGACAGTTAATAAATAAATATAAAAATTAGATATAAAAAAATTACTGTTTGACGTTCAAACAGTTCGATCAGTGATACCTGTCGGCTGATACTTTGCTTACTTGAAGTTGAAGCACTGGTTGTTGTCATTCTAGCCATGCAACCATCGTAAATGTCTTTGTGTGTTTTTTTTTTTAAGTGTTGATAAAGATTTGTGTCACGTGACCAGTCAAATTGCAGCCTTCGCTATTAGAAAATCTCATTTTATCATATTGCGATATTATTGCAAATGCAATTAATTGTTCAGCCCTACTCCAGACACATAGGGATGACGCTGTCTTTCCTTCTCCTGGTTCTGTTCATTAGTGTGTTTTCTAGATTTCCTCGCTGACTTAACAAAAGCCCAGTCAGGATATCCACATGTTTGAAGAGAGTTTTTTATATGTTGTTGTTCCTTTTCCTTCCCTTCCGTCTTCGTGGGGACGCGTTCGGCCCGATGCTGTGGAGTTCTGATGACAGAGAATTTGTGTTCCAGTGGATGGTGAGAGTCAAACAGAAGATATTGGTCTGTGTGGGTTGGTTTTCTGTAAACTTCAATGTTGAGACTGTCCTCTCTTTACATGTGAACCAAACAGTCCAAAAAAGGCAGCTTGTTATCGTTTGCATCCTCTCTGGTGAACTTGATGTTGTCGTCGACCGAGTTAATGTGTCTGGTGAACGCTTCTACTTCCTTGGTTTGGATTTTGACCCAGGTATTATCTACATATTTGAACCAATGGCTTGGAGTTGTTCCCTCATAGGAGTTTAGGGTTCTCTGTTCCACTTCCTCCATGTAGGTTGGCAACAATGGGTGACACTGGAGATCCCGTAGCACAGCCTGTCTGTCTGTAAAAACTGTCTTTCAATTCAAAGTTTATTTATATTAGTTCTCGTGGCTCAATGAGACTACCTGGATAAATAAAGGGTAAATGAAAAAAAATAGCACGTTTAAAAACAACCACAGCCGAACATCATAGATTCATTGTATTGAAATAGGTGGTGGACAGGCAGTGGTTCAGCAGGGTTCAGATCTGATCTGGGGTGAAGTTGGTCCTGTTGTCCAAGTCCTTGTCTTGTAGAAGTCGTTTTCTGACGGTTTGCAAGTGAGAAGAGAAGTCACATCATACGATACAAGGGTTTCTCCTGGGGTTAGCTTGGAACTTTGTTGGCAAAATCAATGGAGGTGTGTTTCCAACAAGAGGAGCTAAAAGCCAGCCAGATGTTTTGCAATATTGAATGTCTGGCACGGTGGCACAACTGGTAGAGCTGCTGCCTCTCAGCGAGCAGGTCCCAGGTTCAAATCCTGGTCTGGGGGCCTTTCTGGGTGGAGTTTGCATGTTCTCCCCGTGCATGTGTGGGTTTCCTCCGGGTACTCCAGTTTCCTCCCACAGTCCAAAAACCTGCATGTTAGGCTGATGGTAACTCTGAATTGTCCCTAGGTGTGAGTGAGAGGGTGAATGGTTGTTTGTCTCTGGCCCCTAACCCCCACCATCTGCTCCCTAAAACAGGTCTCTCTTGAAAATGAGTTCTCGCGGCTCAATGAGACTACCTATATAAATAAGGGTAAATGAAAAAAAAAAGTCACTGAGTTTTATAACTTTATATCGATAACTCGAACCCCACACTCTGTTCTTTGAATTGAGAAAGCTCCTCGGATGAGAAGTGAAACATCTTCTGTTACAAATTCATTCATTCAACCTTTATTTAGTCAGGTAAATCTTTTGAACCTCATGGGCTCATTTACGAAAGCGACCTGCTAAAACTAAAGAACAATGAACAGCAGTGGTAGAATTTCCTTAAACAATAAACAATAAACAAACAAACAATAAACAATAGAAAACAAAAGAGAGAAAAAGTTTTTTTTTTTTTAACAAAGTATCAAAAAACTAGCAAAACATTATAAGGTAGACGTATAAAATCAAAGACAGGAACAAATCTGCATTGGTTTTTGCCAGGATTCCAACAGATTCTGAAAACCATTTAGAGAAGTCAAGGTCGAGAGCTTCAGATCTTTTTGTAAGATATTCCATGAAGCAGGAGCAGAGTAGGAGAAGGCCCTTTTTCCAAGTTCAGTCCTCACTGACGGAACACTGCAGGTAATCATGTCCTGAGAGCGCACGCTGTAGCTGCACTCACGCAGAGACATGTAGGAGGAGACGTATGAGGGCAGATAAAGTCCAGTTGTTTTTGTCTTGAACTTTTTTTAATCTACTTAGACTACAAGCATGTCTTAAAGACATAAAAATCTGGATGACCCTAAATTTTCTCATTTTGAACACATACAAGACTGAGGTTTAGTTTTTGGGCTTGAGCATCTTAGGGATGAATTTTTCAGTCTTTCTCTCTCCTTGGATGACATTAATCTGCCTCCAGCTCTAATGTTAAAAATGTTGTTGTTATTTTTTATCAGGACATGTCTTTGACCCCCGCATTAAAAACGTTACTAGAATCTCCTTCTTCCGCCTGCGTAATATCACTAAAATTAGAAACGTTTAAAAATGATGCATAAAACTGGTTCATGCATTTGTCACGTCTAGACTGGACTATTGCAATGGTTTGTTATCTGGGTGTCCAAATAGTTCTTTAAAAAGTCTTCAGTTGATCCAAAATGCTGCTGCCAGAGTCTTAACTGGAGTTAGTGGGAGAGATCATATCTCTCCAGTTTTAGCTTCTCTCCACTGGCTCCCTGTCAAGTCCAGAATTGACCTTTCGCAGAAGCCCCGCCCCCTTAGTTACTGTTGCTACGCCCGTCAAGCTTTCTGTAGCCGGTGAGTGTTAGCGCGTCATGACGGGGATAGCTTGTATACCAGTGCGTGTTAGTGACTCATTTTGGAGCAATACCAGCGCAATATCCTCCAGATCAAGGCAAAAGGGGTTACAATATGCAGTGGAGGGATATATTCAAAATATTACAGTACGTTACGAAGGAGACACAACGATCCTTGAGGCTAAAGCATACCGGTCTCAAGCAAAATCTGAGAAACCCCATGACCTTTACCTCAAATGCAACCAGAATACGCTTGTGGACCAGTCCTGCTCCTGCACTGCAGGGTAAGTTTTCTTTTTCAAGTTCTATTTTTTGTTAGTTAAGTACTGTAAAAGTCAAATTTATTAAGTAATACCGGTAAGTTAGCTCGGTAAGTTAAGCTAGTAACTGTATTCAGAGCAGAGGCTAGCTTGTTACTCTGTTCATGGATCTACCTTAGATTATATGTTTTTATTATATATTATATATATTATTTAATATATATATTATTTATTATTATATTATAGCACTCGTGCATTTATTGTAAGTAGTTGTAATCAAACATGTTCAACCCCCACAATCTCAACAGACATTAGTAGTGTGGATGACAAAAACACTTCATTGAACTAGCTTTTACTGATACATATTTGAATCATTGTGACAACAAAAGTTTACCTAAGTTTGAAGTTTAAATAAAAATAAAGAAGTATTTTAAGACATTTGAGTGTGCAGTATTAATCAACCCCTAAACATAGTATTTTGTGGTGCATCCTTTAGCTTTTATAACTGCCAATAAATGAGTTGTTAAGTGCTGACAAACTTTCCACACCTCTAGTCTCGGATTTTAGTCCATTTTCCCTGTGCTGTTTGGAAAAAATTGAATGAAAAACTTTAAATGATAAAACATTAAAATGATTGGGGTGTTGAATAATTTCGATTGCAGGTGTAGCTAGTTACATTATTGTCAAAAGCATTAAATAGAGCTTATGCTACTGTTTTCTTAAAACAGGTTACCAGGTTTTTGCTCACATATTGTGGGCCTTATGCACACCGTGGACCTGTGCCGTGCAAGAAATGCTGACATCTCATGCACAAGCCAGCCCCAGCAGTGGCACAAAGCCAGGGGGAAGAAAATTCATGGACAACCTGTAAGCAGTGTGGTGGTAGCCAAGGCCAAAGTGAACCGCAAGCGGAAACCCATCATGTCCAGTTTTATCCACAATAAGTATGTTTTTTTTCTTCACCTATACTACAGCAACATTGTTAGTCACACTGTTCAGTGTATTCCTGTGCACTGTGACATCAGACAATACTCAAAGTCAAAGTCAAAGTCAAAGTCAACTTTATTGTCAGATCTGCAATATGTACAGTGCAGGACATACACAGGACCGAAATTGCGTTTCTCTCAGTTCCTCGGTGCAACAG
>JBBPBX010009528.1:16982-54256 GCA_038048925.1 Garcialebias charrua | reverse complement strand
ATATATACACACACACACATACACACACACACAGGTAGTCCTCGGGTTACGACGGCCTCGAGTTACGACGTTTCGGGGTTACGACACACATTTCCATTAAAAAAATAAAATAAATAAAATTTGAAGCTGTTTCCGGCAGTTTCCGGTTTAGCTGCGGTAGCTGCGGAGGCTACAGCTTGCCCTGTACTCTCTATAAAAGCTAGGTCTGGTCCTCTGGACATTCAAAAAACAAACCAAAACTTGTTGGACCAAGCTGGACAGGCAACACTGTGGAAAAGTAGCTGTTTTATGGACGGCGGTTTTACAACGTAAATGAATGGAGAATCCGGAGGAGGGACGGAGGAAATGGCTTCACCAGCATTCCAGAGTAGGAAATTAACTATTTTTTCCTTTCATTATGGCTCTGAAATGTATGTTTTTTGATAATTATGTAGGGTACTGTGTTAGGATAGGCTAAGTGGTTGGTAAAATAGTACAGTACTGTACGTATGAGGTGCCGTTTGGACGTATTTTCCGACTTACGATGATTTTCGAGTTACGAACGGGCGTAGGAACGGAACTGCGTCCTAAGTCAAGGACCACCTGTATATACTGTACAAACCGGATTCCAAAAAAGTTGGGACACTGAAAACAAATTGTGAATAAAAACTGAATGCAATGATGTGGAGGTGCCAACATCTAATATTTTATTCAGAATAGAACACAAATCACAGATCAAAAGTTTAAACTGAGAGAATGTTTCATTTTAAGGGAAAAATATGTTGTTTCAAAATTTCATGGCGTCAACAAATCCCCAAAAAGTTGGGACAAGTCCATTTTTACCACTGTGTGGCATCCCCCCTTCTTCTTACAACACTCAACAGACGTCTGGGGACAGAGGAGACCAGTTTCTCAAGTTTAGAAATAGGAATGCTCTCCCATTCATGTCTAATACAGGCCTCTAACTGTTCAATCGTCTTGGGCCTTCTTTGTCGCACCTTCCTCTTTATGATGCACCAAATGTTCTCTATAGGTGAAAGATCTGGACTGCAGGCTGGACATTTCAGTACCTGGATCCTTCTCCTACGTAGCCATGATGTTGTGATTGCTGCAGAATGTGGTCTGGCATTATCTTGTTGAAAAATGCAGGGTCTTCCCTGAAAGAGATGACGTCTAGATGGAGCATATGTTGTTCTAGAACCTGAACATAGTTCTCTGCATTAATGGTGCCTTTCCAGACATGCAAGCTGCCCATGCCACAAGCGCTCATGCAACCCCATACCATCAGTGATGCAGGCTTCTGAACGGAGCGTTGATAACAACTTGGGCTATCCTTGTCCTCTCTGGTCCGGATGACATGGCGTCCCAGTGTTCCATAAAGAACTTCAAATCGTGACTCATCTGACCACAGAACAGTCTTCCATTTTGCCACACTCCATTTTAAATGACCCCTGGCCCAGTGCAAACGTCTGAGCTTGTGGAGCTTGCTTAGAAATGGCTTCCTCTTTGCACTGTAGAGTTTCAGCTGGCAACGGCGGATGGCACGGTGGATTGTGTTCACTGACAATGCTTTCTGGAAGTATTCCTGAGCCCATTCTGTTATTTCCTTGACAGTGGCATTCCTGTTTGAGGTGCAGTGACGTTTAAGGGCCCGGAGATCACGAGCATCCAGTAGAGTTTTACGGCCTTGACCCTTACGCACAGCGATTGTTCCAGATTCTCTGAATCTTTTGATGATGTTATGCACGGTTGATGATGATAACTTAAAAGTCTTTGCTATTTTACGCTGGGTAACACCATTCTGGTATTGCTGCACTATCTTTCTGCGCAACAATGGTGGAATTGGTGATCCTCTTACCATCTTGGCTTCTGAGAGACACTGACACTCTGAGAAGCTCTTTTTATACCCAATCATGTTGTCAATTGACCTAATTAGTGTTAATTGGTCTTCCAGCTGTTTGTTATATGCTCAATTTCCTTTTTCCAGCCACTTATTGCTACTTGTCCCAACTTTTTTGGGATTTGTTGACACTGTGAAATTTTGAATCAACATATTTTTCCTTTAAAATGTTACATTTACTCAGATTAAACTTTTGATCGGTCATCTATGTTCTGTTATGAATAAAATATTGACATTTGCCATCTCCACATCATTGCATTCAGTTTTTATTCACAATCTGTTTGGTGTCCCAACTTTTTTCGAATCCGGTTTGTATCCGTGGGCACAACTGGTAGAGCTGCTGCCTCTCAGCGAGCAGGTCCCTGGTTCAAATCCCGGTCCGGGGGCCTTTCTGGGTGGAGTTTGCATGTTCTCTCCGTGCATGCGTGGGTTTTCTCCGGGTGCTCCGGTTTCCTCCCACAGTCCAAAAAACATGCATGTTAGGCTGATTGGTAACTCTAAATATACCCTGGGTGTGAGTGAGACAGGTCCCTCTTGTAAATGAGTCTCCGTGGCTCAACGAGGCTAGCCTGTATAAATAAAGGTTGAATGAATGAATGAATATACACACACACTATATACATACATACAGACAGACAGACAGACAGACAGACAGACAGACAGACAGACAGACAGACAGATTTTCGTGTGTATGTGTGTGTGTGTGTGTGTGTGTGTATACCATTGGATGGATTTTATAGAAACCCTCAGGAAGTAATTATTCGATGTGCATCAACAAGTCAATAACATCTGAAGTCAGCTCAAATCAAGATGGCCACAACAGTCACAAAATGGCTTGAACTTGTCAGATTTACAAATATTGAGCTAATATTGGTGTGGTAATAGCAGATTGTCATCCCCAACAAATACTGAGTATTAACCCATCTCTCAAGATCTTACAATATCAGCAACCATCATATACAAGCTTGATCAAATCGGCTACAACTCAGTCCCTTCTCATTATACGATATACATTATACTTTAGTTTGAAAGTCTGGTGTAAATAGTAAATGGAGCTTACTTATATAGTGCTTTCCAGCCCCCTATGAGGGGCCCCAAAGCGCTTCACAGTACCAGCCATCCACCCATTCATACACACATTCATACACCGGTAGCGGTAGACTGCCATGCAAGGCGCCATCCAGAACTACCGGGAGCAACTCGGGGTTAAGTGTCTTGCCCAGGGACACAACGAGGTATGCAGTGACCGGGATTGAACCTCGGACCTTCCGGTCCTGAGCCAGCTGCCCTGCCTCTACGTCTACACCATCTCAAGGCAGGAGATAATATGCATTTCTTCAAGGAATGTTCAGTCTTTAACTGTTTCATCTTTTCCTGATCAAGTAATGCCAATGCACACAGACACTGTACTTCACAGCCCGTTTTGTTCTTGTTTCTTCACCAACCCACAGACAAACAGCTGTTTGTGACGCACTTCAGCTACACTTGGCATTTTACAGTCATAAACATTAGTCCAAATGCACATCTGCTTTACAACCAAACCTGGCAGTGAAATACCAATATACTAAGTTAAAAACTATGACATTTATGTAATGTCAAAGGCACACACATTGTGCTACAACATAGGGAGCCAAGTTTAAGTTGCTGCATAAGGATTTGTTACTAATATTCTTAAGGAGCAGAAAATATAAAGACTAAAACATGCTGCACTGAAAGATGTCAGAGTAGCTCACACAGGTTGAGGAATGGCACAAATGCTTTTTTTTTGGCATAGAACGTCACACTAGTCAAGGTTAAGGTTTCAGTTTAAAAAAGCAAGCGACAATATAGCAGCAATTGGTTTTGATTTGTCTGGCTTATTCAAACTGATAAGGCTTCAGAGAAACAATGATTGCAGCCTTCTCAATAACTTTTTGAGCTAATGGCTCAGAGTAGGAGGCTGGAGTCATTTCCAACATGTTCTGTACAGTGAAAATGTTGGTGAACACAGACTTTTTAAACACAGATCACTGAAGAACATGTCTAACCAGCAGCACAGGCAGCTGTCAATCAATTTTGTAGAGCGAGATAACATAATGTTCAAGAAGTTAATAAAGGATTATGAATGTATCTTTATTCTTTATATTGCAGCAGTCCCAATACTTCAGACACAATATATGATCCATTTATAAAGAAAATAAAATAAAAAACAGAAAAACAACAAGAACACAGATTTAAAAAGTTTTTCTATGGAGGCTCAAACACCACTGAGTCCATAAAGTAGAAAAGTATCTCACAGAGCTTAGTCCAGGGTTGGTCAGAGTAGCCATGATACAGTTTTCAGATTCAGACAACATACACATGCATCTATACATGAGGTTACGCAGCACTGTGGGGCAGGTAGGCACACCTGCGTCTACAAACATTTTACTTGCACTGCTCCATCAAGGTACCCTCAGCAGCATCCGCATGCCATCATTATATGCCACATTTAGTCTATACATACTGCTCCTTTTGTAACGGCGCCACAGGTGAGCGGTATACACAGGAGTGAAGTAGGCCTTAAAAAAGAGTTGGATCTTAACTGAAGTTAAATCATTTTAAATGTTTTTTCACAAAAAAACTAGTCAGTCTTTTAGAGCTGTATCAGCCTGAAAAAAACAAACATCTAATTTAAATTATTTTAAAATTATAACTCTTTAAGGATTTTTCGTTTAAAAACTCTACACTACAGATTTTTTAAATTGACTAAATTTTTTACAGTAATTTTCAACAATGTATTTTCCTCCATTAGTCCACCCTCTGGGTCACCATCCACATCCTCCTCTGTTCTCCCGAGCTCAGAACTGATGCTTGGTTCTGTTGGCCCAGTCAGAGGGCTTCTGGACCCCTCAAGACTCACTCCTGCTCTTGCTGTGACTATGGTGCTGAACTCCATTCAACTTCTGTGTTGAGAGATTGCATGTCTTTGCCACAGCCTCTCGCTCTGACGCGCTTCAGATATGATTATTTTCAGAAAAAGATGGGGCGTTGATTATTCCTCATAACTCTGGTTTTACTTGACCTATCAACACATTTTTTTAAAACTGGTGTGTAGATTTAAGTCTGTACTTTTGACAAATTAAAACAAGAGTTGCTCAGAATCTGTGTCTATCCGGCTAGAGCGACTGAAATTGGTCATGTGACTACCACATGTCCACTGACTCCAACAGAAAAACAAATCGTCAGTCAGAGTAGGTGGCAAAATCGCCGCCTGCCATCTGTTATTGAGAAGGTTGTGACTGTTTCAGCACTTGATGCCCTTTCACATGAGCACATTTTGTTCATGTTTAAGAACAAATATTATCTATATTAGTCAATCAGTCAAATATCAATATTAGTGCATGACCTGCTGTTCTGTCTTAATACTTATGGTATTCCTTGAAATATTCCAGTAAGTTTTACTTGTTTGACTCAAACCTAAAACATACTGGATGCATTAAGTTCATGCATAAATTTGAGACAATAGTTACATTTTGAAAAATGACAAGATTGTAACTCCAGGTGAAATATACAATTTAAAAATAAAATGGTTTTTCAAGCACATACAAATCTACAGAGGATGGCACGTACCTGAAAGTTTAATCAGCAGCTCAGAAGCTACTTTTACGTTGATATCCTGGCTAAGCAAGTTGTTTTTAGCCAAGGGGCTTCCGTCCCTCAGTTTTAGCGACGCTGGGTGCTCTGCTGCAGCCCCTGCTGGCCCATCCTGGCAGAAAGTGTCAGGAAAGCTTGGCTGAACCTGGCTCTGGGACTGTGAGGATGGTCTTGGGCTCAGTGCCTCCATGAATTTGGGCTCTTCCTTTAGGTGGAATGGAGACTTGAGTGTTTCCCTCTGGTTGGCGGCTGAACAAGACAGAAGAAATCAAAAGGATGAGAACACCAGCAATGCTCAAGTTAAGCCTGGATACGAGAAAGTAAGTGATGATAAAAATAAAATAAGCTCAACTCTAAAATGACACAACGGACACTACTCATTCCACTGTCTTCCAAGAGTGATAGCAGCAAATAGTAATTTCTGAATTCCAAGAAAAACTATTAAATAGTGAGGAGTACTGCACATAAATAGTACAGACAGCATGCTGAGACAGCACATGAAAATGCCAGTGCAATAAAACAACAAGGTGTAGGTTCTAACAGCCAAGATGCAAAAAACCTATTTGATCTTCTCAGTATCAGCAGCTAATTGCTAAAGTTTCTGCTCCCTTATTTGGCCTTCACTCATTCATTTCTTTGCACATGATTTATATCCAGCCATTATTTTAACCCCCTTCTTGTTCAGGTCACGAGGGTCACTGGAACCCACAACCAGCAGCCACTGTGCGAGAGGCAATGGCAACGCCACCCAACCCCCCAAATATAAATAAGATAAATAATTTGAGAAGCAATCGGCTCAATTTTTACATTTCATTGCTGCAGTGTGTAGCCTATGTTAGGAAATAAATTTTCACAAGGATCGCTCTGGTCTGAAGTCATCTTAAAAAGAAACTGGGTCACATCTAATCTGCGTTAGATGAATAATTAATAATTAGACATGGAGCAAGTTTCGACAGCCACCAAGAGAGAACAGCAGGCCAAGCGCCTCCCTTTGTGTTGTTCAGTATGTTCCACTAATCTCTGAAGTGAAGGTTTGTTTAGAGCTGTAGGAATATACACATCTTCAAAACACTGAGGTTCTAGAATATGATCCAAAATACATTTCATTGATTTAGTACAGCAGTAAGAAACAGTCTGAAATAAAAGAAAATGGGTCCACCGAACATTTATTCAGAACTTTATAACCAAGAAAAAAAAATGGAAACAGTTTTCCCTGTAAATCTTTCCACCTTGTTTGACATATTTTTTTTATTAAGAAAACCATTAGAATGAACGGTGGTAACTGTAAAACAAGTGTTAGATTCCGTAATATTGACTTGATATTGTTTGCTAAACTCTAAAATAACTTTCGAAATAAGTTAAGTCTGGTCCTCTGGACATTCAAAAAACAAAACAAAACAAAATGTAGAAATGTTTCGTCTTTCCTCTGAAAGACTTATTCAGTCTGAGGTGCTGTGTTCAGCTCAGTCTTATGAAGAAGTCTTTCAGAGGAAAGACTAAATGTTTCTACATTTCTTTTGTTTTGTTTTGTTTTTTGAATGTCCAGAGGACCAAACAAAACTTATTTAGATTTTTCTAACTGGATTATTGAGAATGCATCAGGATATCTAAAAGAACTTGACTATAATCACACTTTGGTATTTGCATATGTGGTGTTTAGATGTAGAAGTATTTCAAGGATGGAGTATCTTTGACAAATGTAGGGGTACAGGTAACCGTCAGATTTACTGACTGTACAATACGCCAAATGTAAGAATGAGCAGGTTATACCTGACACAACCTTATCAACAATTATTTCACGAGTTCTCTCTTTTTCAGGATTTAAACCAATAAATTGTGACCAGACAAGATGTAAGTGACAGGAAACGTTATTATGTTTGATCCACCAGGGGATGAATCATTTAATAACAAATCAATAAACTTACATCAACATGTGTACAAACGGATTGGTTCTGATCAATTTTCATATAAACTTAACGTCATCAGATTAAATTTGTGAACACAGAAACAAGTAATGAGATGACATATTACTTTATATCTGTGGGCAAATATTTCTTAAAGTTTAGTTACTGGCAAGGAGAGGTTTTAGAATGAGGAGGAGAAAGATGGAGGATATAATGGAAGTAGGAGTAAGGGAGTTATCTTGGGAAGATGTGTTGCAACCAGAGATTGGCACACTTTCCGGCAGACGCCCACTAGCCGCCGGTACACTTGGAAAAACATCTGACGACTCGTTACCTTCGTGAGATGATCAGTCCCCTCGGGTCCGGTTGTCCGTTTTACCGTTTCAGTGTCTCCGGACGTTCGCGTTAATCGGACTGAAATAGTGGCAACTGGTTCCGATTGGGTTTCAGAATAAACATTCCTTAAAAGGAATTTTCATTCAAGTTGGAGCTGTACGCTCGGTTCGGGTTGCAACAGCGACAGACTGTCAACCCTAGCTGATGGACGAGACTTTGACGCTTGACTAACATCCAAACAGCTTTCAGGAGAAACATTACATTTCAAATTCTCCAGCAAGACTGCAGACTTCCAGGAAGTCTTAGAGCTTTTACAGGGAGCTTGACCAAGATACTCAGTCCTTCCCGATTGGCCAGTGGCCCAGGAAGGGGGAGTGAGAGTGATAACAGGAGGTTGAGAGGAAGAGGTTAGTTTAGATCAGAAGGGGAGGGTAAAGTGTTAGTTTTAGGCGCCAGCTTTTATGATGAAAATGATTAAAACTGTCTCAACACTTTAAAGGAGAAATGTAATCAAATCTGAAAAAATCGATATAACAAGAATTTCATATAGTAAACAACACACATAAACATACTTAGTATGCTTTTTTCAAGTCAGTAGCTTAAAGAAATAGTTTTTTTACATTTTTCCTGCTACATGCCGAAGTGCAGTGATTTCTGTAGTAATTTTCTGGACGCACTTTTATGACACAATTAAGACCTCCTTTGCTATCTTACAATAACACTGAAGCTATAAACCCATCATTACTGTCCTCTTGTCTGTCATTTAAAATGGAAGCAGAAGACTTTTTTGAATCTGAAGGATATCACTTTAGTTTGTCAAAAACAGTTTGGTGATTTAGTGCATTAATGGGCATTTCTATCCTGGAAATACGAATAGCCGTGCGTTAGCCGCCGCATGCTAACGTTAGCATGCTAGCGCCGTATGCTAACGTGGAAGTGGGGGTGTTGAAAATGTCCTGAAACAGTTACCAATGTCTTGTTAAGCTCTGTCTTCCCCAGAACATAGTAGGATCTAAAATGATTTTTAAAGATGAAGGAGCAAGTTGAAACATGCTGTCTCCCTCCTTGCTAGCAGGCTCCATTGGGAGCTGCCTGGCTAACTAACTACGGTGGCCCTACACGGCCAAAATTCTACAGCGGCCGAATGCACAGGAGCGGTAAAAATACAATATAAAAAGTTTTAAAATCGATTTTGGGGCTTTTAGAATAGATTCTGAATCGCCAGGACTAAGAATCTTGATTCTTTAAAAAATAGATTTTTTTTGCTGCATCCATAATTGCTACACACTGAAACCTTTTTGTCCACAACTAGATACACACACTAATATTACTGTATGAGGGACGACTCGTTGCACTGCCTACGTCATATTCAGGGGACGGAGAGCAGGCAGGAGGAGGGGGGTCAAAAACACCAGATGAGAATTTTTTCACTTTGCAAAGTCTAAATTTGAGTTAGGATGACATTTTTGACTTGTGAAAATTTCTCAACAAGCTATTTTATGCTTTTCATTAGACTACTATTAGCTTAAAAACACTTTTCATTTCTCCTTTAAGCAAACACCGTTGACCTGTCACTTTGGTTAAACAACGTCATTCAATGATCAACATATTGAACCTACTGATGATAATAACATAACAGGAGATTATTCTTCTGATTATTAATTAGGACAAAAATAAAGTGTCTCTTGTTGAGGTGATTAGTGTCCTGGATTATGTAACCCCAAAATTACACTACATACGGTCCGCTCCGCTCCGCAGGTTGCAGCTGAGCGTCTCAAACTCCAATTTCCACTACCTCCGCTCAGCTCAGGTCCGCCTGCATGCGCCGCTCCTAGACGCATGCGCGGGATTTGCGGGATCGCGCGATAAATCAAGTGATAAATAAGTAAGTCAGAACAAAACAATTCATTCGGTGGAAGAAGGAGAACAACAGTAGAGACTGCTGCCTTGATCTTCTCTCGTAAATGAGCGACAGGACATGGTTTGAGCAACAGGAAGTGATGTATTACATTTCAGAATAAAATACTTTATTTATTTATTTATTTATTGTATTGCGTTTGTAGGCGTAGTCATAAATGATAGTTTGAAAGCATTTTTGTACAAATAAATCCGTATAGAGCTAGGATTAAGTCCGCCCGTGGTGATTTTATTTTGTAAATACGGAAGTTGTGCTCGTTCCTTTTCCTGTTGGTGCGATGTAATCTTCAAAAGTTGACTCCGCACAGCTCCGGCGTCCGGCAGAAATAGAAAAATTTCTAATTTTGACGGACTGCCGTCCGCTCTCCGCAGCTCGCCGCCGCCGTGCGGAGCCAGTGTAAATTCTGTCATTGATTATAATGGGTGCGTATTTGCTGCGGAGGTCGGACCGGAGCGGGGCGGAGCCGCAACGCGTGTGGTGTAACGCCAAAATTACACCACACATGTTACGGCTCTCAATTTACCGATCGATCTACGTTCCCACCCTCATCTATGGTCATGAGCTTTGGGTTATGACCGAAAGAACAAGATCTCGGATACAAGCGGCTGAAATGAGTTTTCTCCGCAGGGTGGCTGGACTCTCCCTTAGAGATAGGGTGAGAAGCTCAGTCATCCGGGAGGGACTCGGAGTAGAGCCGCTGCTTCTCCACATCGAGAGGAGCCAGTTGAGGTGGCTCGGGCATCTGGTTAGGATGCCTCCTGGACGCCTCCCTGGTGAGGTGTTCCGGGCACGTCCCACCGGGAGGAGACCCAGAGGAAGACCCAGGACGCGCTGGAGGGACTATGTTTCTCGGCTGGCCTGGGAACGCCTTGGGATTCCCCCGGAGGAACTGCTCCAAGTGGCTGGGGAGAGGGAAGTCTGGGCCTCCCTACTTAGGCTGCTACCCCCGCGACCCGACCCCGGATAAGCGGAAGAAGATGGATGGATGGATGGAGTTACGGCTCCGCCCCGCTCCGGTCCGACCTCCGCAGCAAATACGCACCCATTATAATCAATGACAGAATTTACACTGGCTCCGCACGGCGGCGGCGAGCTGCGGAGAGCGGACGGCAGTCCGTCAAAATTAGAAATTTTTCTATTTCTGCCGGACGCCGGAGCTGTGCGGAGTCAACTTTTGAAGATTACGTCGCACCAACAGGAAAAGGAACGAGCACAACTTCCGTATTTACAAAATAAAATCACCACGGGCGGACTTAATCCTAGCTCTATACGGATTTATTTGTACAAAAATGCTTTCAAACTATCATTTATGACTACGCCTACAAACGCAATACAAGAAATAAATAAATAAATAAAGTATTTTATTCTGAAATGTAATACATCACTTCCTGTTGCTCAAACCATGTCCTGTCGCTCATTTACGAGAGAAGATCAAGGCAGCAGTCTCTACTGTTGTTCTCCTTCTTCCACCGAATGAATTGTTTTGTTCTGACTTACTTATTTATCACTTGATTTATCGCGCGATCCCGCAAATCCCGCGCATGCGTCTAGGAGCGGCGCATGCAGGCGGACCTGAGCTGAGCGGAGGAAGTGGAAACTGGACAGTGAGACGTTCAGCTGCGACCTGCGGAGCGGACCGTATGTAGTGTCATTTTGGGGTAATTTTGGCGTAAGGATGGCTCCCTCTGTTGGTCTGTCTCCCTCCTTACATGTTGTCCCTCAGGTCTGCGTGTCGTCTCAGGTGATTTTGATTTTAGGTGATTAGGATGTGTATATTAGTTTGCGTTTGTGTGTGTGTCATTGTCGGGTCATTCGTTCGTTTTCCCCTGGTGTGTCGTGTCCAGCTCCTTGGTCTGTGAGTACGTTCTCTACAGTTTTTGAGTTCAAGTATTCCTGCCCCAGTTTGAGCAACAGTTTCTAGTTTATAGAGTTAAGCCACAGTTTCTAGTTTATAGAGTTAAGCCACAGTTTCTAGCTACAGTTTCTAGTTTATAGAGTTAAGCCACAGTTTCTAGTTTATAGAGTTAAGCCACAGTTTCTAGCTAGTTTCTAGTTTATAGAGTTAAGCCACAGTTTCTAGTTTATAGAGTTAAGCCACAGTTTCTAGCTACAGTTTCTAGTTTATAGAGTTAAGCCACAGTTTCTAGCTACAGTTTTCTAGTATATCGAGTTAAGCCACAGTCTAGCTACAGTTCTCTACATTTTTTGTATCATTGCCACGTCAGTGTTTTTGTGATTAAACGTTTTGGATTTTTTTCTACTCCTGCCTCCGAGTGTCTACCTGTCTGCACAACTGGGTTCATCCACAACCACACACCGCAACGTGACAAATTCAAACTAAATGAGATAAACAGTGTCACTGTCCTTCACTGCAGGTTTCAGAGAAAAAGTGCACCATTACACATTGATAGTAAGAGGATGTTCAGCTGCTAATTCCAGTTTGAATTAAACAGAGTCTTTGACTATCAAAACATTGAACACAATACTGTAATGCTCAACTAACACAAGGTTATTCATTTGATTTGAATTAACACAAATTAAAAGAAGTCTCTTATTGATTTAAATTTGTATCTTGATTCAAATTAATGTAATAAAACAGTTTCTACTGTCTTCTTCTTGAAGATTTAAAGAAAAGGTGATTCACTGAGAGATTCAGTGAAAAGGTGTTTCACGGACAGTTCAGAGGGACGAAGGTGTATCACTACACAAAAAAAGAAGAAGAAAAAAAAAAGACTGGTCTTATAGTTACAATTATATTATAAACAGGCTCATTTATTCATCTTTATAATTTATAATACAGTACAATAATAAATAATTATAATTATAATGATGATAATGATGATGATGATAACAATAATAATAATAATAGCTTCATAATTAGTTGTAACTGATTTAAAAAATACTACTTTTCACCTTTGAGTTAAGTTCAAAAGAAAATACATTGGTAGTATGTGCACAAAACCGTAAAAGCCATGCAATCTAAAAAAATGCATTCAACTATTTGAAGTGGTGTTCTATGGAAAGATGATGAACATGATGAAGTTATGGAATATGCTGTAGACAACTCTTGGAACAACGTTAGTTTGGAGACACCCACCTTAACAACTAGTCTGAGTGGAGACAGAACCAAGAACGATTGCTGCCATCTTCAAACAACTCCAATCTCAAAACTGTTTAATTTTATGAACACTTACACCACTGCCCTTTTCTTATTAGACTGTTATTCCAGCAGGAATATTTTTGCATTCCTGCTGGAAAGTCCCATATTGCTATATGTAGTAACGGCTGATGCTATTGGTGCTTGGAAATAACCACATAATTATATGTAAATAACTGTAATAAGAAACTAAAGGCTGAGTAACGGTT
Source organism: Garcialebias charrua (assembly GCA_038048925.1). NCBI lineage: Eukaryota > Metazoa > Chordata > Actinopteri > Cyprinodontiformes > Rivulidae > Garcialebias > Garcialebias charrua. The sequence continues at coordinate 41,238 of JBBPBX010009528.1, read as the reverse complement.
TATAAAATAGCATTCACATAGGCATACCATAAATTCTGGACTATTGAGAGCACCCGACTATAAACCACGCCCACTAAATAATAAATAAATAAATAAAAAATTTGTACATACACAGGCCGTACTTGTTTATAAGCTGCAGGTGCCCATGTTGTAACATGAGATATTTACACAGAATTTTTTTCATTAAAAAAACACAACTTTTAATATGCACTGGTAACAAACACAGTAGCCTTCCAGAAAGTCATTGATCACCATCTTCACCTTCTTCCTATGCACTGCACAGGAGGAGCACAAGCTGTCCTCTTCATCAAGCAGCCACCTTTCGAAACACGTTGGTGATAGAGGATTTTTTTACACTGCTCCGCTCTCATGATCCACTGGCAGACTTGAGCAAAAGTTGCTCTTCACATGTGGCCAGTTTTGGTAAACGATTTCTCGCCGCAAGTCATCAAAGCCTCCCACCGAGCTTGGAGTGCTACATTAATGCACGATTCACACTTATTTCGAGTGGCTGCAAATATTTAGTTTTCCCCCTCCCTGGGGGAACAAACGGGATGGGGAGGAGAAAACAGTAGCGGGGGTAACAAAGTTTACCCCTCTCCCTACTGTGACCTGTTCGGTAATTTCATTGGTTCATTTTTTTTAACCTTTATTTATACAGGAAGTCTCAATGAGTCATGAGGACCCACCCCCACAAGAGAGACGTGTATTGGGCAATGTGAGCATCCGGGTATGACGAGACAAAATCCTAGAATATCCTAGAATCCTTTCCCTGGATTCAAAAGAAAACCAGATTAGTAAGAATTGCAGTTCTACAACGAAGGTGAGCGACCGTTAATGTGTTTCCCTGTAGATGACGATCTAACCCTACCTACTAGGTTGGGTGAATTACGGGGTGAGATAAGGGTGTGACTCACAGATGGAGGTCGTCAACAAGTCTAGGTGAACCACCTTCACACACAGCCTAAGCTGAACTAGTCTAAAATTACTCTGGGTAATACTCAAGCCAAACACTTAGTTCATTACACCCCTTACAGGTGAGGCTGCAGTAGGGATTAGCCATAACCAAAGTGGTATTCCCCACTGGGTACAAACAACATCTTTTGGCAGCATGAAGCTTGTTAGTCCATCAAAAATTAAATAAAAAGTCCATAAATCAGCTGTAGTATTGCATAAGCCGCGGTGTTCAAAGCATGCGAAAAAAGTAGCAACTTATAGTCTGGAAATTACGGTAGATATAAATTTCTGAGACTGGAATATATTTAAGGTGGCAACAATTGTTGCCTCAGTTGAACGCTGTTAGCTTGTCAGCCCATTCAAAATTTAATTCAGTCAGAGTCTGTTTACAGTATTGTCATTTGCACCGCATGTGGTACATGTGATGAAACGAGATTATGTACACAGGGTCCCAGTTACAAAATGTGAGAAAAACAGTAATAACATCTAGGATATAACTAAGAAAAACATCAACTATAAATACACTAAGCCCTAATGTAATAGGGAAACATCATTACAAACAGCAGCACGAACACGAGTCTGTATGAGCAGATGGTCACAGATGAACACAGCAACATGAAACAGATCAGCATCAGCATGATGTGATATTTTGCAGTGATTATTCTTATTATTTATTTATTCATGAGTCTAACAGCCTCAGGGTAGAAGCTGTTCCTCAGTCTAGTGGTTCTACATTTGATGCTCCTCAACCTCCGTCCTGAGGGGAGTGGGGCAAAGAGTGAGTGTGCTGGGTGAGTGAGGTCTTTCATGATGCAGGTGGCTCTTTTCCTGCATCTGGAGGTGTAAATGTCTGTGATGGTGGGGAGACTGACTCCAACATCTTCTGTGCAGCCTTCACCACTCTCTGCAGAGCTTTTCTTTCTGCAGCTGTGCAGCCTCCATGCCACACGTTGATGCTGGAGCACAGGATGCTCTCCACTGCACACCTGTAGAAGGAGGTGAGGACTGGGCTACTCAGACCAGCTCGTCTCAGCCGTCTGAGGAAGTAGAGTCTCTGATGACCTTTCTTGATCAGGCTGGTGGTGTTGTTGCTCCAGCTGAGGTTATCATTCAAGTGTACACCCAAGTATTTGTAGCTGGAGACCACACAGTTTCTCCAACCTTAAGATGTACAAGGAGCTAAGATATTTTTTCTGCACAATACTATTTCAAGAGATCTGAACATTAGACACCTAATAAGGAGCTTACCTAATAAGATAACTTTAAACAAAAGAAAGCATCTATTCACACTCAACACATGACACCGTTACAGTCTAAAACACAACCCAGAAAGTCTTTCACACACACTGTGAAGAGATATAAAACAAGCATTCTTTGGGCAGACTGCTGTCCATTCTCCTTTGACCCCAGCAGAGATTTGCTCTGCTCCTTACCCTCACATCACACCGAACATCCCTCACCACCACAGGCAGTGGTGCGCCCATGGCTCGCACCATCAATCTGTGCCAATTCCTGCCCTTCTGATTAATGATGATCTGCACCAAAGGGCTTTGGGACAGGAGAAGGGAATAGGTGCTGATGTTTTCATCACTTGCGTCATGCCATGATGCCACAGTGCCACACCATTGCAAATAGGAGCTGTGGTTCAAGAGGGCAAAAAACTGTTGGAGGGGGTGACCTTCAAGTTCAGGGGGCAGCGGTGCAGGGTAGCACACAGCACCAGCTGGAAATGCCACACTGTCGGATGTCAGCGGGCAGGCTAAGTATAACCTGGTCAGCACCTGGAAGGACGTCCTCTAATTATCAGCATGTTGGGGCCTTGTTGGATCAGAAAGCGACAGCACACATGGTCAACGCTTACAAACACCCTAAAAATTCACATTTAAACAACACATATTCATTTCTTCTGGAGAATCTCTGCCAGATTTGATATATACTGATATAAACTCGTTGAGCTGTGCATTAGCCACTGAAAAAGACACGCTCAACAAACTTTCTTAAATTCTTCTTGTCTGTAGCCCCAAGAGTACAAAAACAACTTCAGGACATCTATTCACACAAAGACACAACACTCTGTGACCTTTTGTATTGTTGCTATAAATAGAGTATTTCCACTACTGTATCGTTGTTACAGAGACCAATGAATTATTTAGTAGCTTAATCCAATAGGCAAGTTTTTTTTAAAGTTTTTTTATTATTCATATATGCTGATGGCTCAAAAACAATAAGTCAGAACAACGTACTAACAAGAGGCCGTACTGTGGCAAAATTCAGCCAGTAACACCAAGTTTACACTTTTAGTCTTTTGTCTGTCAAAGCTTCACAATTGCAGTTACATTGTGACCATCCGGTCCCTAGCAGATCATTTTGTGAAGAGAACACAGATCTGCAGAGGCGATGGGCATCTCTGGGTGACGGAGCTTCTGTTCTGTGAGCGTGCTGCTTATGTGCTAACTCAGGCCAGTGTCGGCTCGCTGCGCATCATACTATAAGGCAGCCTCCAGTTCTGGAGGGGCAATGCTCTGTTTGTCTCCATGTTATCACACCCTTATGACACCTGCCACCGACACCACTTCCACCACCATTTTTTTTACTTAGTGTTCTCTCCCTCACCCGCACCCCCTTGTCTTGCCTCTCTCTTGCGCCTCATCCGTCTCACTGGCAGACGCTTGTCCACTCCACCTCACCTCTCGCTCCCCGGCCAGGGCTGCCGTCAAATAACTTCATTAGCTGTCCACCTCTGTCACACCGGCCTGCTCCCCTTCTAACAACCAACTGCAGTTTTCTCTCAGAGAGAAAAAAAAAACCTGAGGGCTACATAGGGGCAGATTGAGAGCCCAACAATAGCTGACAGAGAGCTGGACACTGGACAGTGATACTGATGGCTGCAGTGGGGATGTATGGACCAAAGGTCACACACAAAAAGCCTGCTTCTATTTGCTCATACAGCTCTGGGAGGTAAAAGAACCATCTGAATAAATCTAATATTCACAAAGATAAAAACTACAAAACTAACACATTTTGTGTCAAAAAGATTGTACAAATAAAGTCTTTGCAGTACAGTATTTCCTCTAAAACATAGACAACCGTGTTTAGTAGGCCTGTCACGATAAACAATAAATCAATTAATCGCATGATAAATGAAAATTATCAACCTCATTTTCATTTGTCGGCTTTAGTGATTCTTTGTGTCTCTCTTTCTACTGAAGACATTGGATGACAAAAAACTCAACTCTGGTGCTCTTCACTGACCCCTCCCTTTCTCTTTTCTCTTTAAAATCTGTTTTAACAGTCCTAAATCGCGTTTTTGGAGCGTTGAAAACAGCTAAGCTGAGAAGCTAAGCTACGAGCTAAGCCAACAGGCAGACGTCGGGGAAAATAACCTCTGTCTTGTCGAAGCTCCAAAATTCATGGTTGAAAAGTTGTTTTTCTCTGCAAAAAGAAGCTGAGAACTCGTTTACTGATTTTTTATTAAACGCTTTGGGTAAAAAATGCTATGCTAAAGAGTTCAGACCACACCTAGCATCTGCCATTTTGAGAACTGAAAAACAGGAACGAGAGACAGCCCATGTCACGTCAAGGGAACCCTCTCCCATTTTTCTTAAAGAGACACGCTACTCGCTCCCTCACTATCCATCCTTCGGTTCAAACAATCTTATACTGCTATCCAGTGGTCAAAAAAGGTACTACACACAAAAAAAACCAACATTTCTTAAATTTGACAATAATTACTAATTATTGTCAAATTGTAAACAATATTATCGTTTATCGCAATAATTTCTGAGGCAATTAATCTCCCAGCAAAATTTGTTATTGTGACAGGCGTATGTGTTTAGTTGTCCTAAGATTGCTCACACTCTTATAGTTAAAGCTGGAATAGTGTAATAAAAAATGCAGCGACGGAAAAAAGCACATCCATCCATAGTTGATATCCTTCCTTACATATTACAGTAGAAATGCAAGATGCACTCCCCCGAAGGAAACAAGAGAGAGATAAATAAGACAACTGCAGAAACACCATGACAGATGCGACACCTCCCACAACCCCATGCATGCCAATTATTCACACCAAGCCAGGGTCAAGCTCATTGTGCCTGTGTCAATGCTCAGTGCAGGGGAGGGGGTGGCGTGGTTGTTCAGAGGGGTGTGCATTGCCCGCTGTCATTATTAACTTGGGGTCCACTGGGCACAGTGGTAGGAGCTGTGCATTGCCAAGTGTCACAGTGGTTTTCATCGCTGAATCAAAATGTGGATCACACTGGAGCGAAGATAACAATCAAAGCGCTTCACTCCACAGAAAGTAGGGCAGCCCAAAAACCGGACGCGATTATTATGTCAGAGGTTCGAAAGATTCAGATTTGTTTGTTTTTTTGCCCAGGGAGGTCAACGCACTGTAGCTTCCTCTTTGCGTCTTATTTTGTTTCGCTCTTTCCAGCTTTTCAACATCTACACCCACCCACCTCATCCCAACTACAGTACAGTATATGACTTGTGGGACTCAAGGCACTGAGACAGCAGTGTAAAAGCAAGAGTGATGAGGTGCTCGTGCACACACTAAATCTGGGTTGGCAGGGAGGTCAAAAGAAATGGAGTCTAGAGGTCCCAGTGGGAACTTCCTCACCTCTGCCTCCCTGGCAGCTGCAGTGTCCCAGGTAAGCCTGAACAATCTAAACCTACACTGACTCCATCCTCCAAAGTGAGAATTTTGTGATCAAGGCAGTAGTTTTTAACTTAAAAACTAAACATAATATTGTGCATTCAGGTTCAGCACATGTCTTCCCCTGTCCCTTCTAAGCTCCATCCGTTCTCCTTGAATCATGTTCTAAGTACGATGTCCAGAACATGAATGGAACTGAACTGAATGACATTGGAAAGGAGTCATCTTTGCTCCTCTGGGAGTTGCGTAGACTTGATTGTGCAGTCTTGGAGCAAACTGCGACGGGCACACAGGGGGCATCTGTATGGAGCCAGGGTGTGCAAGATCGTTGGGGAGTTAACGAAGATGTCTCAGTCCCCTCGCACGCCGGTGTGGGTCACAGGATGGCGCTCAGGGCGCTAATAATGTCAAATTATGTATTCCTTTTTAATTATGAATTATGCATAAATTTTTAATCAATCTAATGTTCCCAGGGTTTGTTTCCTTCCATCCTACCTCAATATCTCAATCTAATTACACAGCATTAAGCAGAAGAATGGCAGTTGGAGCCTCGACCCTGGCGCTCAACCTCAGTTAACCTTTTTCCATCAATCTTGCTACTTTCACCAGGCTCATCTTTGATCTTTTGCATCATGTTGCAATGCATCTAAACAGAGCCTGGACCTTCAGAACCTTGTCAACCGCACATCTCTGAAATTTATAGGCAGCCACAAAGAGGAAAAGTTGGATGATAGTGTTTTTGTCTGCATGTGCGTGTGTCTGTATACGTATCTATTAACAAAATATCTCATGAACTCCGGGTAAGTGGTCAGTTGATTTTACAGATATTGTGCTAAGATTTGTTGTGGTATTAGTTGAGATTGATTCCCATCACATATTCTGAGCACTAACCGATTTACTTTTTTCATTAGGTACTTGGAGTCAACTTTGTATGGTAAAATGTCTTGTGAACCTCTGGGTGGATACCGGTAAATGAAACTTTCAGTAAATAATCAATGGAGATATATATATCACATCTAACTTGTTTCATCTGAAGAGTTTCCACTCGATAGAATATGATGAGAGTCAGAAGATGAAGCACATAAAGTTTGAGCCAACGTGTCCCTGAAACTACGACGTCCTGAAACAAACAGCCCCAGCGCGGCATGTTTTTTTAAATTCATTTATTCAAAATTTAAAATAATGTAATCAGAAATAAAAAAAAAACACTGAATGAAAAAGTACAGAAAGAAGAAAATAGTCTTATAATATCCGCACCTTGTTTAAAAAAATACAACTACAAACAACAACAACCTTCACTTGAACAATCTCCAAACTGAAAACTAAACAACTTCAGGGATCCTTCACCTGCACTATACCTTCCCAACAACTTAAATTTAATCATCTTTTAAAACATATACATAGTTTTAGAAATGTTTATGGTGATATCAAGTCAACTCCACAATCCTGTTTCCTGAATTACAGTACCGGTACAACTTAGCTCCTTCAGACTAGACAATACATGTATATTCAAAACTTTGTCATTCAAAAACTATTTTTGGTCTCTCTTGTAAATGAGTCCTCGAGGCTCAATGGGATTAACCTGCCTAAATAAAGGTTGAATGAATTTTACTTTATACAGTAATGTAATTCCATCCATCCATCCATCCATCCATCTTCTTCCGCTTATCCGGGGTCGGGTCGCGGGGGTAGCAGCCTAAGTAGGGAGGCCCAGACTTCCCTCTCCCCAGCCACTTGGAGCAGCTCCTCCGGGGGAATCCCAAGGCGTTCCCAGGCCAGCCGAGAAACATAGTCCCTCCAGCGCGTCCTGGGTCTTCCTCTGGGTCTCCTCCCGGTGGGACGTGCCCGGAACACCTCACCAGGGAGGCGTCCAGGAGGCATCCTAACCAGATGCCCGAGCCACCTCAACTGGCTCCTCTCGATGTGGAGAAGCAGCGGCTCTACTCCGAGTCCCTCCCGGATGACTGAGCTTCTCACCCTATCTCTAAGGGAGAGTCCAGCCACCCTGCGGAGAAAACTCATTTCAGCCGCTTGTATCCGAGATCTTGTTCTTTCGGTCATAACCCAAAGCTCATGACCATAGATGAGGGTGGGAACGTAGATCGATCGGTAAATTGAGAGCTTTGCCTTTTGACTCAGCTCTCTCTTCACCACGACAGACCGGTACAGCGCCCGCTTCACTGCGGACGCTGCACCTATCCGCCTATCGATCTCACGCTCCAGTTTTCCCTCATTCGTGAACAAGATCCCGAGATACTTAAACTCCTCCACTTGGGGCAGGACCTCCTCCCCGACCCGGAGAGGGCATGCTACCCTTTTCCGGCTCAAGACCATGGCCTCGGATTTGGAGGAACTGATCCTCATCCCGGCCGCATCACACTCGGCTGCAAACCGCTCCAGTGAAAGTTGTAAATCACGAACTGATGAAGCCAGTAGGACCACATCATCTGCAAAAAACAGAGAAGCGATTCTAAGGTCACCAAAACGGATCCTCTCAACACCTTGGCTGCGCCTAGAAATTCTGTCCATAAAAGTTATGAACAGAATCGGTGACAAAGGGCAACCTTGGCGGAGTCCAACTCTCACCGGAAACGAGCCTGACTTACTGCCGGCAATGCGGACCAAGCTCTGACACCGGTCGTACAGGGACCTAACAGCCCTTATCAAAGGGCCTGGTACCCCATACTCCCGGAGTACCCCCCACAGAACCCCCCGAGGGACGCGGTCGAATGCCTTCTCCAAGTCCACAAAACACATGTAAACTGGTTGGGCAAACTCCCACGCACCCTCCAGGACCCTGCTGAGGGTGTAGAGCTGGTCCAGTGTTCCACGACCAGGACGAAAACCACACTGCTCCTCCTGAATCCGAGGTTCGACTATCCGACGGACCCTCCTCTCCAGAACCCCTGAATAGACCTTACCAGGGAGGCTTAAGAGTGTGATCCCCCTATAGTTGGAACACACCCTACGGTCCCCCTTTTTAAATAGGGGAACCACCACCCCAGTCTGCCAATCCAAGGGAACTGCCCCCGATGTCCACGCGATATTGCAGAGTCGCGTAAGCCAACACAACCCTACAACATCCAGAGCCCTAAGGAACTCCGGGCGAATCTCATCCACCCCCGGAGCCTTGCCACCGCGGAGCTTTTTAACCACCTCGGCGACCTCAGCACCAGAGATCGGAGAACCCGACCCAAAGTCCCCAGGCTCTGCTTCCTCAGTGGAAGACGTGCCAGTAGGATTGAGGAGGTCTTCGAAGTATTCCGCCCACCGACTCACAACATCCCGAGTTGAGGTCAGCAGCACGCCACCTCCACCATAAATGGTGTTGGTCTCGTACCTCTTTCCCCCCCTGAGACGCCGGATGGTGGACCAGAATCGCCTCGAAGCCGTACGGAAGTCATTCTCCATGGCCTCTCCGAACTCCTCCCACGCCCGAGTTTTTGCCTCAGCAACCACCCGAGCCGCATGCCGCTTGGACTGCCGGTACCTATCAGCTGCTTCCGGGGTCCCACAAGCCAAAAAGGCCCAATAGGACTCCTTCTTCAGCCTGACAGCATCCCTCACTGCCGGTGTCCACCACCGGGTTCGAGGGTTGCCACCTCGACAGGCACCAACAACCTTGCGGCCACAGCTCCGATAAGCTGCCTCGACAATAGAGGCGCGGAACACGGCCCACTCGGACTCCATGTCCCCCGCCTCCCTCGGAACGTGTTCAAAGCTCTCCCGGAGGTGGGAGTTAAAGCTCCGTCTTACGGGAGACTCTGCCAGACGTTCCCAGCAGACCCTCACGATACGTTTGGGTCTGCCAGGTCTGACCGGCATCCTCCCCCACCATCGGAGCAAACTCACCACCAGGTAGTGGTCAGTAGACAGCTCCGCCCCTCTCCTCACCCGAGTGTCCAAGACATGCGGCCGCAGATCAGATGAGACGACAACAAAGTCGATCATCGAACTGCGACCTAGGGTGTCCTGGTGCCAAGAGCACATATGGACACCCTTATGCTTAAACATGGTGTTCGTTATGGACAATCCATGACGAGCACAGAAGTCCAATAACAGAACACCACTCTGGTTCAGATCAGGGGGGCCGTTCCTCCCAACCACACCCCTCCAGGTCTCACTGTCATTGCCCACGTGAGCGTTGAAGTCCCCCAGTAGAACAAGGGAGTCCCCAGGAGGCGCACTCTCCAATACCCCCTCCAAGGACTCCAAAAAGGGTGGGTAGTCTGAGCTGCCGTTTGGTGCATAGGCACAAACAACAGTCAGAGCCCGTCCCCCCACACGTAGGCGAAGGGAGGCTACCCTCTCGTTCACCGGGGTGAACCCCAACGTACAGGCACCAAGATGGGGGGCAACCAGTATGCCCACTCCTGCTCGGCGCCTCTCACCAGGGGCAACTCCAGAGTGGAAGAGTGTCCAACCCCTCTCAAGGAAACTGGTTCCAGAGCCAGAGCCATGCGTTGAGGTGAGTCCGACTATTTCTAGTCGGAACCTCTCAACCTCACACACTAGCTCAGGCTCCTTCCCCACCAGAGAGGTGACATTCCATGTCCCAATGGCCAGCTTCTGTAGCCGAGGATCAGACCGCCAGGGTCCCCGCCCTCGGCCGCCACCCATCTCACATTGCACCCGACCCCTTTGGCCCCTCCCACAGGTGGTGAGCCCATGGGAAGGGGGACCCACGTCTCCTCTTCGGGCTGTGCCCGGCCGGGCTCCATGGGTAAAAGCCCGGCCACCAGGCGCTCGCCAGCGTGCCCCACCTCCGGGCCTGGCTCCAGAGTGGGGCCCCGGTGACCCGCGTCCGGGCGAGGGAAAACTTAGTCCATTAATTGTACTCATCATAGGGGTTTTTGGGCTGCACTTTGTCTGATCCCTCACCTAGGACCTGTCTGCCTTGGGTGACCCTTCTAGGGGCATGAAGCCCCTGACAGCATAGCTCCTAGGATCATTGGGACACTCAAACCCCTCCACCACGGTAAGGTGGCAGCCCAGGGAGGGGCAGTAATGTAATTGATTTTGTTATTTTTATTCTTAAGTAATTTACATGAGATTTCCATGTCAGCTTCTCATCAATAACGACACCCAAAATTTTTATTTAATTACCGTAACTCTATAAATTTCAATGCTGTAAATTTTAAAGTTGTTTAAAGTTAAAACTATTAATATTGACACAGTTGAGAATTTTATGGCAAGAAAGTTCATGCTCAATAATCCAGGTACCAAATCCAATAATTCTCAGTCGGGTCATCTGGACAGTTTATTTTTTTTAGAAACTGGATGGAGGATGGAGGGTGAAACGTTTCTATAAAAAAGAAACTGTCCAGATGACCCGACTGAGAATTATTGGGTTGATAATTTTATGTTTATTTGATGGTGATTTCCATTTTTTTGGAGGCTAAATACTGTACAAATAAAAGGTGAACATTAATTTATTTGTATAGTTTATAGTTTTTTTAAGCTTTTATATTGTTTATATCAATATTGAATTATATCGCTATCGACCGAAATTAAGAAATATATTGTGATTAAAATTTTGGCAATATCGTCCAGCCCTGGCGTTAGCTAACTCAAAAATAGTTATAACTTAATTTTGATTTGATAGAAGTACTAATAAAGAGTTAAGACTTGTTTGTACTTCACAAGATGTAAGGCATCTGATCTCCTTGATGTGACTGAGTTATTTTGTGCATGGACAGTTTATACTCCAGGAGAAACCACAGGGGAAAATTCCTGGTAAGACTTCCCACTACAGCACACATCACAAACTAACAGAAATTACCGTAATTTCCGGACTATTCGCTGCTACTTTTTTCACGCGCTTTGAAATTTTTACACACGCTTTGAACACCACAGATTATACAATGCTGTGGCTTATTTAAGGATTTTTTTTTTTTTAACGGGCTAAAGAGCTTCATGCCGCCAAAACATTTAGCTTTGTCACACCCGGGCACTCACATAGCTCACCAATACATGCCCTTCTTGGAGGGTGGGTCTTCGTCACTCAATGAGATTATCTGTACAAATAAAGATTTTGTTTTTTAAATCTGACCAGTGAAATCATTAAGTAGGTCACAGTGGACCAATGAAACGGGGAAGGGAGGAGAGATCGGGGGAAGGGGGTACGCTTTTCTACCCCCAGTTCTCTCCTACCTCCCAGTTCTCTCCTGCCTTTTGAAACAGGGTTTCGAAAAGAAAGCCCCACACTCAGAGGCAAACCGTTTACCCCCTCCCTCGTTCGAAAGGCAGCTGGGTAATGGAGGACAGCACAAGTTTGTGAAGGAGGAATGTGTTACAGACACTGTTAAAAAAAAAAAAATTACCGTACTTTCTGTCCGATAAGTCGCACCGCCCTATAAGTCGCATCAGTCTAATTATGTCCAATAAAGTGGAAAAATCCATAAACGTGCTGCACCGCTGTATACGTCGCATCTATTATGCGTCACCGCTGACGCGTCGCATATGTTACGCATCAGCGGTGACAACCCGGAAATGTGGGCCGGTGTTTTGCCCAGAATGGATTGGCTGCGAAATGGCCACAGGAGCGTGCACGGTAGGACTTTAACAAGATTAACACTTAAAAACAATTATTTGTTTGCTGAAAATTATAGCAAAGATGTGTCTGAGCTGAACTTTTCCTTAATAAATGCACGTACCGGTCAAATCAGCTGAATTTAAAAAATAGTTTTGCTACGTCGGTGCTGCGAAGCGTGCACGCGCAGCGAGCGGATACGCTTCATTTCTTTAAAATTTAACAAGATATACACCTTAAAAAATATACAGTATATGTTTGCTGACATTATAGCAAAAGTGTTTCTGAGCTTAACTTTTCCTTTAAAAATTAACGAAATGTTCAAATCAGCTGGATTTAAATTGTTTCGCTTTGACGGTCTTCCAAAAGTGTGCGCGCGCTGAGAAAATAAATTATAAATAAATCGAATTTTAGCTCAAACATCTCCTACAGCTAATCAGTTGTAAATATCCATCCAGTGATTACTTTCTGTAAGTTTCATCAAAATCTGTCCTGTGGTTCTTGAGCTATTTTGCTAACAGTAAAACACTGAGCTAACAGTAGTTCAGACCTCCAGAGAGCAGGAGGCCGTGCTGCAACAGAGTGAGTCCAACCAGATGAGTCTGCTGTCAGACACATGAGCTGGGAGCGGTCGGTGGACCCTAGCGGCCGAAAGTGGTACTGCGCCTCTAGCGGCTGAAAGTAGTACTGCTCCATTGTTTTCGTCAGAATTAATGGAAACGGTCATATCTCAGCCAAATATTGGTCTAAGAATATGGGGGGAAATCCCTATGAGCCAAGATGGTGTAGTGGTTAGGGCGTTTGACTTGGGACCCGAAGGACGCGGGTTCGCGTCCCGGCCACTACACATCTTGGGGTGTCTATGAGTGCACACCTATTTCTCCAGCTCCCCGAGCGCCTTCTATGGCTGCTCACTGCACCGCCTGGTAGGTGGTTGGGTTAAATGCAGAGACGAATTTCGTCTGTGTATGGGAAACATACGCAGATGACAAGCTTAGACAATTATTATTATTATTATTAAATATGTCGCTTTGCCCTATAAGTCGCAGGACTCGCCCTATAAGTCGTAGGACATAAAAATTTGTAAAAAAGAAAAAACAAACTGTGACTTATAGCCTGGAAAATACGGTACTGTACGTATTTGTGTATGTTACTGGCATGTATTTAATTAAAAGTTTAAAAAATATTCCTGTGTAAATATCTCACGTTCCAACGTGGACACCTGCGGCTTATTGCCAAGTGTGGTCTATATATGTACACATTTTTTTATTTTATTTACTGGATGCGGCTTATATTCGGGGTGCGCTCAATAGTCCAGAACCTACGGTAAAGTGTGACAGCATCTATCCTTGATAGAGAGGAACATTGGCCCTCATGCACGAACCGTTCGTACGCACAGATTTGTTCTTAAACTGTGCGTACGAGTGATTTAGGATCATTTGTGGCATTCAACAATGTTTTCGTATCCTACGATTTTTTTCAGATACGAACAAAATTTACGAGTGGTCCGGACCTGTCGTATATTTTAGGAGCGTCAGTCTGCTGTCATCCAGACGGAATTTCTCCACTAATAACTTCATATTTCGTTATTTAGAAAATATTTAGAGTTTAAAAAAGTCACGCACCACAATTGTTCTTGACAATAGGTTCTGTTTGAAGTCGAATTATAATTTTAAATGTAATAATGACTAACGGATTAAAGTATTTAAATTAAAATCAATTTGTTATCAATGCCGTTTTCTAACACTACAATATTAATATGAAGATCTCAAACTGAAACCAACTTAAATTATGAATTAATTTAAGTTTAATTTGTCTCGGTAACGCAGACTTCGGTAACGCAGACTTTACATTGACCTCCTCCTGTCGCAGTCATAGCTGTCAGATAGCTCAATGAGTAGAACGTTGCGTCGCAGTTCCGAACCTTATGGGTTCAATTCCCACATGGGACGTTTTTTTTTCTCCTTTTAATTCATTCCAGATTTAAAAAACACAAGAAAACTATTTACAATACAACAAGAAATGAAGCATAAAGTCTTTTTAATCTGGAATGAATAAATAATCTAAAGAAAGAAGGAAAAAAAAATAGTCATACCTCGTGGGACTCGAACCCACGAGGTCTCGATAAGCAGTGCAATGCTTTACCCAGTTGGCCACCAGGTCGCGTGTATATTTTAAGGTCCACATTTCTTATAAACAAACATTCTTTGGCTTTAGTTGGTCATTTACTCCCATGAGTGACGCTGCTAATAAGGACAGATTTTCTTTTCTTGACCTCAGAGAGCAGAACTTCAATCTCCGCACCGGTAGAGTTCTTCTTTTTACTTTTCGCTGTCATTTTATGAACGAACACGTTTTGCCTCTGAGGCAGGAAACGTAGCCTTATATGGTGTTTTGAGGGGTGGGAATTATGTAAATAACCTCTCCGCGTGCACGCGCAGGTGAATAGAACAGGTGGGATTCATCATAGTACGCAGCTCATTTACACACTTTTCCTGAGGATAGAAGAGTTTGTTGAATCTGACGTGGCATGTTCGTACGAACGCTTCGTACGAACAAAAGTAGGAGAAATTTAGGATAAAAATACGAACATGTTCGTGCATGAGGGCCAATGGTTTGAGAGAGGAGTAAAGGAGGCCATCTTTGTGAAAAGAAACCGTCCATCATTAAACAGAGGTGGAGGCCTCCGGGTTCAACTGTCCCCCTCTTACAATGCTGTTATTGCTAGTATCACTCAGCCCTCTGTGAATAGCAAACAACCATCAGGGTGTTAACGATCCATCGTCAGGCTGATGGTCCTCCTTGATCATGTGAGCAGCTGGTTTCGGCTGTCATCAGCCAACTGGTTGATCCACTGTGGGAGGGTGCTATTTATAAGACTGAGCTGAACACAGCTTCTCAGACTGAGGAAGTCTTTCGGACGAAAGACGAAACGTTTCTACAGTTTTTTTTTTGCTTTGTTTTGTTTTTTGAATGTCCAGAGGACCAGACTTAGCTTTTTTGGATTTTTCTACCTGGATTATTGAGCATGCATCAGGGTGTGACAGCATGGTTTGAAGAGGAAATGTATATTTTCAGTTGATGGAAGAGTTGGAGGAGAAAGGTGGAAACTTCTGTTGGCATTTCTGTTGTTAAGAGAGTAGAGGAGCCATCTTTGTAAATTTGTCACAAAAAGGCAGCCACCGTTTCCTACAGACAGTGCAGGAGCATGTCCCTGTGCCTCCCCGCTGAGACGCACTCCCTCCCAGTTTGTACAATCACAGCTGACTGGGGGAAGCATGCTCGCACTCAGATAACACAGCCATGGAAAGTAGAAACATGTGACCATACTGCATAAACTCATTAATTTAGTTCATTAATTAATAATTAGGGATGCATAAAGTTACAAAGTGATTGGTTTTAGAAATATTTAGTCTACTCAACTGCTACTATTTACAATGGTGCATGTAGGAATGACTTGCCACTGACAAAAATACAAAACATCTTGGGCCTGCAAAGAAATACTATCAGTTGTTAAGTCACAAGTAAGAAATCATAAAAAAAGAAATACATTGTACATTCCTATGAATCACTGGCTTTTACATAGATTTTTTTTTCTTCTTTTGTGTATTCCAGTGCACCTTTAAAACAGCATGACAGAAGGAGGGTGCCAATAAACTGACTTGGATGTCCCTTGGAGGTCCCACAATATCCAACATGAATCATCACCAATTTAGATGAGTCAGCTTTTAAAGATGAATTTTTAGAAAGAGAACTCTTCTTTCTTTCTTTATCCTAATGTATCCGCTTGGCAGAGTGTTTAGACAGATTTTTTTTTTTTTAAATCAATTCATGATCTTGCTGTAATTTCATTGTTCATGCAAGGTATGTGTCTGAAAAAAACTTGTGTTTACACTGTTGTTATAGAGAAGTCATGTGAAAAAAGTCAACCTCTTTTTGGGGGGAAATTTCTATACCTGTCTTTAAAACAAATCTGCTAAACGAAAAACAAAGTGGATCTTTTTTTTCTTTAAATAAATCCAAATAGACACTTAAAGTAGCTTATGAATACTTCAAGTGTACGGTAGTCTTCATCAGCACTATGGTTGGCCTTGTCGCTGTTTAAAGTGCTCTATAAATAAAGTGGTATGGTATCAGTTTGTAGTCAAAAGTTATTTGAAAGGCACACAAAAGATTCTGAAAAGGACAAAAGTGAAAGCTGAAAATGAACCTGGGTAAAAGTGAAAACATGCATAAAACCCGTCATATAATCAATGGTTAAACAGCTTGACTGCAGCTCGGACCTGAAGTAATAAACGTAGAAAATGTTTATTGTGTGAATGTTTCATAAATATTCACACTATCGTGATCCATTTTTCTTGCCTACGTTTTTCAGTATGTTTCTCTTTCCACAGTTTTAACGCTGTTTCAACAATTCATAAATCAAAACATTGAGCTCTTCCAGGACAATCTTGCTATGACTTTTGGTATTGGTGCAACGTTAGCTATTTCAAATATTTAGCCTTTTCTGCCACTTTCCCCCCCCTCAGAAAATGAATTGAGCTCATTTTACCTCCTTCAAATCTTTAGATCTGTTTACAATCTTTTACTGCTCCTTTAACATTTTGTTAAGCTTCTTTCAGCTTCCTTGTGCAAATGTAAACATTTTTTCAGCTACTTTCAGCTGTATTTTAGCTGTTTTGTGCTCCTTTCAGATTCTGCCAACTACAACATTTTTGTTCTTCTAACTTGCCTCTGCTAATTTCAGCTCGTTCTGCCATTCCGCTTAATTCTGCAAATTTCTGCTTTTTCTACTATTTCTGCTACGATTCAACTGTTTTATACTAATTTAAGATTTTTCAGCTATCTCCATATTTTTTGCACATATTTCAACATTTTTCAGCCTAATTCAGCAAAAATGTGTTCTTTCCATTTCATTCTTGTAATTTCAGCGTCTTTCTGGCAGAAAGAAGCTGAAATTACAAGAATTGCCGAATTGCCGAAAGCTAAAAGGCAGAAGGTTTCTGCCTTTTAGCTACTTTTCAGCTGGGTTTTATGTGCTAATTTCAGCTTTTTCAGATAATTTCAACTTTTTCATGCTCTTTTCTGCTTCTTTCAGCATAATTGGGCAAACATTTTATTTCTGCTTTATTATGCTAATTTAAGCTTGTTCTACCTTTCAGCTAACTTTTTAGAAATGTTTAGATAATTTCAGCTGTTTTCAGATAAATTTAAGTTTTCATGATAATTTCTACTTTCAGCCTAATTAACTTCTTTCTGCCAATTTCAGCTTGTTATTGCTCCTTTAAGCTTTTTTCAGCTAGTTTCAGCTTTTACTGATATTTCAGCTATTATTTAGCTGTTTTATGCTAATTTAATACCGTATTTTTCAGCCAATTCCACATTCTTGAGCTCATTTCAGCTCCTTACAGTTCCCTTTTAATAAGTTAAGCTTTTTTCCGCCTTTTTGGCTAATCTTTAGATGTTTTTTATTAATTAAAAAAAAAATAAAGCTGATTTCTTAATTTTTATGCTAATTTCTGCCTATTTAAACCTAATCCAGCAAATATGTGTTATTTTTTATTTATTCTGCTAATTTAGACTTGTTCTTTCATTCCAGTATGTTTTTATTTTTTTAAGCTAATTTCAGATCCTTTTCAGCAAGTTCTTCTTCAATAAGCATTCACACTGCATTTTCGCAAGAGATGCAATTTCTAGTTCTTACAAATGTCGTTTCTGGTGATGGCAGTAAAAAAAAAAAACTAAAACTCGAGACAAAAGGGAACCAATCTCTTGCTTCATGACTGTCTTCATTTTTTGTCTCTGAAGAACTGAAATATCGATGAAAGTGGAACAATGACTCAGGTGACCTATTGTCAAGTAAAGAAAACAGCACAGCAAAGCAATATTAGATGACTAAGATTTTTTTTCCCTGAAGTTGTCCGCTCAATGCAACATAAAACACATTTAGATGGAAGTTACTCAAAAAAAGGTTAACTTTTTTTTCATTTTCAAATGTGGCTATTTCTGTTTGTCTTGGTGTGTCACAACAAACCAAGAATCCTCGTGTTTTTGACTAGAACCCAGATAAAATACTTTTCTAGTGACTTAAAAGTTTGCAATGTAATGTCCTGATGCTCAATAATCCACATAGATAAATCTAACAAGGTTGAGTCAGGTCGTCTGGACGGATTCTTCTTTGTTGAAACTTTTCGTCTTTTGTCCAAAAGTCTGAAGAACAAAAGACTTCTTCAGACTTTTGGATAAAGACGAAACATTTCAACAAAGAAGAATCCGTCCAGACGACCTGACTCAACCTTGTTAGTCTTGTAATGTGACAGTAATCTGCTGTCGTCCCTGTAAATTAATGTTAAATAAGTCGTCTGCAGCTCTGGAAGGAATTGCACTGAACAAAAGAAGAAAACAAAAAGAACCACACATACCTGAAAGCTTCATAAGCAGGTCAGTTGCCATCTTGGTAGTAATGTCAGGGCTGAAGAGGGAGGCTGTGGTTGGACCACTAGGACTTAACCTAAACCCAACTCCTGGTGGTCCAGGTCGGTCCAGAGAGTTTGCACTGCTGCTAGGACGGTCCCTGCAAATTCTGAAGGGGGAGAGCACAGACAGATCTCTTTCCTGCGGCTCCTCCTTAATGTGGACGTGATTAGAGGAAGCTTCGCCCAGCGGAGATGTCTGCTGCTGGGCTTCCGAGTGCAACGGCGACAGCTCTGCCGCTCTCAGATCCGCGGTGCTGCCGTCGCCCAACAGGGAACCCTCGCCTTCTGTGTCAGTGGTGAGCTCCTCTTTCACCTTGACGTCCGTGCGAGGGAAGTGCTGGTGGCACCGCATGTGAAGCTTCAGGCTGAAGTGTCGGGAGGAGGTGAAGGGACAAAGTTCGCACTGAAATGTCTCGCCTCGATCTTGATGCTGATGTACCTGGAAAGTGAGGGCAGGTTTGTGTGACACATCACCGTTTTTCCCCTTTCCCTACAGGAGGGAGAGACGGGCAGAGTTTCTACCTTCATTTAGTTCTTTATATCAGCAAGATATTAAAGACAATAATATTATTCCATGAAGAAATGTGTGAAGTTTAGCAAAAGCTTGCACATCTTTTTATACTTGGTAAATATCACAGTGGGTGCTAATAAAACACATCTGTTGATGCAGAGGTCTGAAGAAATACAAAAGGACTTGGCCAACCTTCATGTGAGACTTAAGATTGTCTTTGCGAGCGCAGCGGAAGGGACACAGTGGACACTGATGACTTTTTAAGCCTGTGTGAATGACCATGTGTCTCTTCCAGTAGCTCTTGCGTTTGATGACCAGCCCACACACAGGACACTGGAATGGTTTGCCACCTTCCTCAGGAGAACCTTAAGGGAACCAAAAAAAAAGCAGCTTATAAGAAACATGCCACGAATTAAACAAATGTGCACTTGAATCGTTAGAATTCTAGTATTTAATACTGTAAAAACATCTGAACATCCTTTACACACTGAGGTCGAGATAGGGTAGATGCAGAGCAGCCAACTATCCCCGACCATTCATGTATCTGAGCAAGACACCTAATCCCCAATTGCTCCCTGGGCGCTTACATAGCTGCCCACTGCTCCAACTGGGTGTATCCCAGGTGTGATGGGTTGCCATTGTATAGAAACATACAATGATGACAACACATAGCACTTATACTTATTGGTATTATACTTATAATAAAGGGACTTGATGGTCCGAACTGCAGAAGATGACATCCACACACCTAACAATGAAAACTGTTGAGGGAAACAGTGGCTGAAAGCCATGCAATGAAAAAAAAACAAAAAAACAGGCGTGTTTTAGTGTCTCGATTATTGTTGTTGGCTTCATATCCGGCATCCATTACAGTTTAATTGGTCTTATTAGAAAGAGGCATGATTGCATTACAAATTCTGCAAGGGCCTGTCAGGATGGCTTCATAAGTATTCCAGGGCAGTTCCTTGAAAAACATCTGGTAATCAGTGTTTGGTGAAATTACTGTGCTCAGCCATTCATTGACCTGAGGTGTAAAACCTCGAGACTGCCTATTTGCAACAATAAACCACCATCTGTGGCCCAACCTCTCCAAGCTCAGCAGAGATCACAATGCAAAAAAAAAAAAAGATGACTCCAGCTTACACACATCTAAGGTGATTGAAGCTGAAATAAACCAGAGACAGGGAATGTTTGGGAGTTTGGTGCCTCTTTCCTGGCACTTAAAAAAAACCTGTCTTATAAGGGGCAAGTTTTCTTTAAACAGCCTGAACATGCTTTGTCGCACAGCTTCGTGGTCTAACTCGCAGGGGATGACAATAAAACAAGACATGACAGTCGATAATCAAGGTCATATTTTTCAGTCTGGCGACTAAACAACTACCTGCATTTTTACAGCGCTGCTCGACCTTGACGGCAAGCGGAGTTAGAGCAGCCCCCCCACACCTTTTAGTATGCAGATCACAGAATATTGCATCGACTGCCTCATCTGTCTGAAGTCAATTTGATCCAGCCATTTTAGGTTTGGCGAGGTTGCGACACAATCCCTCAAATGTGCCCATCAATATCTCTGAAAGCATTCGGGCACTTTCTTAAGGCTACTTAGAGTCTGGAGCTGTACCCTACAAGAGTGAAGTCCTTGTGTGCACCATTGTTTAGGTTACATGTCTACATTGCAATGCCAAGAAAACTGCATGGCCATTTGTGAGCAACACAAGGAAAGGGAGAGAGTGTAAGGCCAACGAGGCAAAAAAAACTACACATCTGTATCCAGTCAGTGGAAAGTATGATGTGTTTGGCCTTAAGTCTACTGTGCTGATGAGTGCAGAGGGCTCTGGTAAGTGGGGGCTGAAGCCAGGAGGAGGCTGCTGAGATGGATATGGACTCCAGGGCTCCCCGCTGAGCTGAGCACACACTGACGACCCCCTTTTGGCAGCGCGCACACCCGAGCGCAAACGAAACTGGTTTGGGGAGGCAGTGAGGTCTCAGTTCGAACCCCCCGTTGAGCCCACAGACCATTTCCCAGACTAGAAGGCCAGCCAGGGCTGTTTTCTCTCGGTTATGCTCTCTGCTCAGCTGACAGTTAAGCTGAGGCTACACCACTTGCTACTTCAGCGCCACCGAGGTGAGAACAAAACTATTTACAAAACAACTGAAAACATACTGCGGACGTTCAGAGTTAGGATGGCAAACTCGTCTCACACAACGCAGTGTTTCGGGTCAGCAACACAAAGAATTGAAGGATTTAGCTATTAATGGTTTGCTTCTTTTACAGTGTCTTCTTCTTCCCAAAGAACATTTTTTAAACCTTTTGTTATAAAAAACTTTTTTTTATTAAGTTGCAACATTTTTTTTATTTTTATGAATGTACCATAATTTTTGGACTATTGATCGCACCTATAAGCCACACCCACTAAATTGAAAAATAAAAAAAATTATACATATATAGGGGCCACATTTGTCTATAAGCTGCAGGTCTCATGTTGTAACATGAGATATTTACAGACAGATTTTTTATTTTTTTTTACTTTTAACTAAATACATACCGGTAACATACACAAATACGTACAGTAAATGTTTTTATCTGAACAGTGCCGGTAACACAACTGGTTGAAAATAAATATACAAAGTAGCCTACCAGGAAGTCATTGATTGCCATCTCTAATTTCCTCCTGTGACCTGTTCAATGGTCAGATTTTTTTAACCATTACATGTATTTATACAAGTAGTCTCATTGAGTTATGAGGACCCAGTCCCCAAGAGGGACAGACAGCTGTGTGACCGCCCGGGTGTGATGAGACTAAAGGGCGAGGCAGACCTCTGCGTTGTTGCCAGCGCCGCTCGACGCGCGCGTGCTGCGCGCAGGCTGTTCACAGCAGAGCTCTGCGTGAGCAGCTGCGCGCGGAGCGTTTACCTACAGGACAAACTGAGGTCGCTGATTGGTCATTTGCTGACACGCCTACTGAAATGATTGACAGGTCTGGGTGGTGAGAAAAGCCACAGGCTGCGCAGCGTTTTTCTGTGTTTATATGTTAATAAAAAGTTTTAAAAAATAAAATAAAAAGAGGGAACGCTGCTCCTGCAGCCCACAGCCCACCAAGAAATGTTTAGAACCTGGCATATCCACGTTGGACATGACTTTAGTTCACTCGTGACAAGTTCATTCATTCCTCCTCATCGGAGGAGGAAGTGAATGGTGACCGCTTCAAGCGATCACTTGACTTTTGGCAAAAAAACAAAATAAAAGTCCAGTTCAGCATGAAGAAGGGATATTTAATACATTTGTGTCTCATACAAAACAGTCCGCCACCGGGCAGTTTATTGTGAGACAACGCGCGCGCGTGAGCGGTCGTAAAATTTGAGCTTGGCGCGTTCACGCCCGCGATCAAAGGCTTGTGCCGCGGCGCTCACACGGCGTGGCGCGGCGCTCGGACCGACGCGGAGCCATGCCTCGCCCTTAAATGTTTTGGAGACATGACGATCGTTAAGTCAGTTAAAACAAACAAAAAAATCCATAAATTAGCCTTGGCATTGTATAAGCAGCAGTGTTCAAAGTGTGTGAAAAAAGTAGCGGCTTATAGTCCAAAAGATTACGGTAATTTGATAAATGATCAAACCTAAAAAACAATTGTTTTTGTATTGATTCTTGTGTATGTGAATGTTTCTATTCAGTGCCCTGAGATGACTTCTGTTGTGAATTGGCGCTATATAAATAAACTGAACTGAATTCTTTCAAATATGTCCAGTTTTTACCAATCTCACGTGTTTTTATTTAGAAGTACTTTTCGTGACAAGAAGGTCCAGAAATTAGAATGTAGTGAATGTTCATGAGTGAAAATGTGATTAATGTAATAAAACGCCTAAAGCTTGACACTGAAAGGGTGTTTTTACATTTAAATAAATTGGCTATACTCATAATGGTGATATATATATTTTTTTAATTAAAAAATTAAATTAAATTTAAAAAAGAGTCCTTTACACAGTACAAAAAAACCTTTTAAAAATACTATTTATATTTGCCAGACGAATGGATTTCTGCCTGAAAATGACTATTTTATTCAAAATGATTATAATTTAAAGATTTTAGCTTAAGTGATTATTTAATACAATTTATTTAGTTACTTCACAGTGTGGTTATACTGTATGTGTATGTATATGTTAAGTATATGTTAATTATGTGCACTATATATCATGTGCTTTTTAGCTTATATTACTACCTTGAATTACTTATTCATTTAAATTAATCCTGTTTGCATCGTTATATTCTACCATGTTGTTGATTACAGTCTCTCTCTAGGACCTTGTAAATATTATAATTACCTGTACTTTTTCACTTTTTGGTACTTTATTTTGTGTACCCTTATTGCATGTTTTAGTATTTTTGTTTGCTTGTTCTTTGTTTTTAGCAAGTCATATTGGTTCTTCTCATCCTGAGCATTTCATTGTACCGTTAACCTGCATATGACAAATAAACACAACTTGAACTTGGTTCCCAATATAAACAAGCTTAACACATACACATAGCTAAAACCTTGTTTTTGCAATTACAATTTTGTGTAGGTTTAACATTTGTAGATGTTTATGATGAACTCCAAACACATGAAATGGACACTCTTCTTTATCTTACAGAGAGAAGTTAAAGAAAAAGTGTAACGGAGAAATTTATTTACTATCAACTTGGCCATACAAAAATAGCATCTGTTTGTGTTAATATTGTTTATTTCCCAGAACTAAATCAGCAGAAATAGACCTAGAGACAGTAAAACAAGCTGTGTGCACCCGCGGCAGCATCCTTTCCCTGATAGCTAGAGTTTGTCAGCGTGTTAAATTAATGATGTTACGTAGAACACCAAGTTTTAATATAATTTTAGCTAAAAAATAATAATTCCAGGACGGTTGCGGCGTGGGGTATGGTTCTGATGATGTATCAGCTTTGGTGTCTTCCCACCGCAGTGGCTACACATCCAGATGTTTATTGTGTGAATGATTATGAAGCATTCACTACAGGTAGTCCCCGACTTACGAGCGCCCTGACATACGAGGTTCCGGACTTACGAGCTGGCGAACGAGCAGTAAATTTGTAAAGAACATACAAAAAATACAGCACTTTTATGTGTTTTTAGATG
>JBBPBX010009527.1:26287-59909 GCA_038048925.1 Garcialebias charrua | reverse complement strand
CAGCAAGCTGCATTAGAACACGCACAGAAGTCATATCTGCTGTTGGAGAAAAAGTCTCGTCATAATCAATACCAGCAACCTGATTATAGCCTTTTGCTACGTATCTAGCTTCATAAAGAGTCTCAATAGGATTTTCTTTAATAGTAAATACCCATCTACCCCCCACTGCTTGCTTACCCTCTGGTAATGAAGTTAGGGTGTAAGTATTATTCTCTATCAAAGAGTCCATTTCTTCCTTCATAGCTTTGGCCCATAGTTCTGATTGTGGTGAGCTCATAGCTTCTTTCACTGTTCTAGGCATGTCACATGCAATCCTATAACAATAGTCAATGTTCATGTTCACTTGATCATCTTCACATTTCATTTCATAATCCTGATAATACTTGGGAGGTCTCCTTTCTCTTGTAGGATAACGTGCACCAAGGTTACCTTCACTTTGATCTAAGTTCTCTTCTGTATCATAAGTCTCAGTTTTATTCTCTTGTGAGATAATTGTACTCAAATCTGGTTTTAATTGCTCACTTTCAACTTTCTTTTTGAGGTAAATATTCTCATCTATGTCGTCAGTTTGAGTGTCACATTCATTGGTACTTTTTGTGATAAATTTTACCAGTCTATTCTTAAGTACTCTTCCTGTATCTGGATAAAAAACAAGATATTCAGGACTATTTTTGTCATAACCAACAAAAATTCCCTTTTCACAACGTGGGTCCAGTTTTTTCTTATCATATTTATATGCACAACATTCAGATCCAAAAGTTCTCATTTTAGACAGATCAGGTTTCTTTCCTGTTAACATATAATATGGAGTCTGCTCAACACGTCTGTTGTAACATCTGTTTCGGATAATTGCAGCCGTCTGAACTGCATAGGTCCATAAATTTTTAGGCAGATTACTCTCAATTAGCATGCATCTTGCCATTTCAAAGACAGTTCTCCATGTTCTCTCAGCTGTCCCATTCTGATGGGGAGAATAAGGAGCTGAAGTTTCATGTCTAATAGCATTTTGACTAAGCAATGATTGGAACTCTTTAGACGTAAACTCAGTTCCATTATCTGATCTTAAACACTTTATTTTCCCATAAGGTGCCACATCTGCTATAAACTTTTCTGTTCCTTTCACAGTATCACTCTTAGCTTTCAAAAAATAGGTAAATATAGCACCAGAATAATCGTCTGTGAAAGCTAGAGCATATCTAAACCCATCTTTAGCAGCTGGTTCTATTGGTCCAGCCAGATCTGTATGTACAAGATCTAGTGCATTTTTAGCTTTTTCATCAGGAACTCTACTCCTGGTCTGAGTAAATTTACCCTGTATGCATATTTCACATTTTAGATCAGGTTTTTCAGTTTTACCTCTAATTTTCATTCCATCTGCAACACCTTCCAACTTTGACACATCATCATAATTACAGTGACCTAATATTTCATGCCACGTCTGGATGTCATAGCAGGCATTGCACTCATCAACGTCATGATCAAAGGTATTTAAATAGAACATTCTATCATAAACATCAATATCAAAAACTGTACCATTTTTATGGATGAGTCGATTCTGTCCCTCTTTGAAGATGACTGTTGCTCCATGGGCAGTTGCAGCTTTAACAGAAAATATATCCTGGGAGAACGACGGCACGTATAATGTATCCATCAACATTATCTCCACAATTCGGCCGTTGCTGTCTCTCAGACGAACTCTAGCGGTGCCTTTCTTCAGTGCGATCCCACTGGCCCTCTCGCCGTCAGCCAACTCCAAAACATGGCTCTGAGGCTTAAAAGTCAAGTCGAAATCCTTGAACTTTGCAGCGTCTGTCACAATGTGCTTTGTTGCACCAGAGTCGACCATGAGGCCCTTCACCTTCGTGTCGTAGATCTGGGCGTCGTTGGTTTGCTTCACCGTGAAGGCGAACGTGTGGTCCTCTTCATCCATCGCTTGTTTAATCTTGTCTCGCCCCTTTCGCCGACAATTTACGTCTTTATGCGTGGGCTCTTGCAGAAACCACACCACTGTTTCAGCTCTCTGCGCTCGCCCGAGGTTGAAGAACAATCCAGGGCTTTGTGTCCTCTCTGGCCACAGCTGTAACAGGTGATTTTTGATTTCCAGTTGTCTCTTCCTTTAATTTTCATCACACTGTCTTCAGTTGAGCCAGCAACACATAACTTTTCTGTGCTCTCATAGCTTCTCAACTTCGTTTTAAATTGTGCAAAAGTTAATTCTTCATCACTCTGTGTAACATATACAGAGAATGGTTTGAACTCATCAGGCAGTCCTTTTAAAATCATTGCTGTCAACAGGCCATCACTCAAAACTTCTCCTGCATTACGCAGCACCGTGATTGCAGTTTCTGCCCGGATAATATAGTCAGTGATGTTTTCATTGACACCTTTCTGTAGAGATGTCAGCTCTGTGTACAGACTGATCACTCTTGGCTTACCAGAACCAGCATAGTGGTCTCTGAGGATCTTCAAGGCTTTTCTGCCATCATCCGCAGCATCTCTCATGACAAGAGAGAGACTTTTATCATCCAAGACTTGAATTAATTCAGCATATGCTTCTTCATTTTTGGTGGCGTCTTCTTCCACGTCATCGGGTACGCCCCTCAGTAATATTGTGTCCTTCAGCCCAAGCAGACGTAAGTGGGCTAAAAACTTTGTCTCCCACAACTCGTACTTCTTTTCATCTCCATCAAAGCATAATCGGTTCCATCGGCTTCCAAACTCCCTTCTGGGCCCATAACCTGTTGACGCAGCCATTGTTTGAAGCAAGGGTTGGAAATGCCGGATAATGACGGAGGAAAACACAACACACAGTCAGTTGCATTTGGCCTGAGTATTTGATGAAGAAATGTGATTTGATGTCTCTGTGATTTAAATGTGTCTGGAATGACAAAAAGAAAAAAGAACTTGAACAAGTTTCTGTCCACAGTCACACTGACTAAAGCTGACACATTAAAGCTGGTCAAACTTTGCTCGGCGGCTCCTCTCATCACTCCGTCCTGGAGTTTATTGCTGAAGGCTGTTTTTGTCCAAGTGGACAAATGTCTGAGCCTGAAGACCAAGGAGACAGCAGCTGTTCAGATCCTGAAGAAGGATCCAGATGTTTCCAGGACTCTGATAAAGAGGTTGATCCCAGACGTGTGTTCATGAAGATTCAACACTTTTCTTTCTGCTCTGCTTGAAGATGCACCACAAGCTGCTCATCTTTCATTACATCATCTAGTTTGTGTTGATTAAATACTAATCCTTCTTGACTTCCGGTTATGGTGGCCATGTGAGTAGACGTGTCTTTCATCGCTCTGCAGTTCCTGCCAATATATCTCTAAAAACCCTTCCTTTCAAAACGTACCAAACGGCCAGTGAACACAGGAGGTCGGAATAATGCCAGCAAAAGCGGCTCAAGAAGATAGTGGAAAAGAGAAACAAAAGAAGCTAACGGACTATAATCTTCGAGGGGACACGCAGAAAGCTAATGCTAATGCTAGCTTAAGCTCAGCTCCGATGGCTGCCACAGACAGAGAGGAGACCTCGAAGTCTCAAAGCAGCAAGGTGGATGAAATACTGTCTGTTGTTAACTCAATGCAGAAGGAGTTCTCCTCCAGATTTGATGAAGTCCTGGGCTCTATCGACAGCATGAGGAAAGAAATAAGTGATTGTACTCAGCGAGTCGCAGAAACAGAAACACGCATTTCTGACGCAGAGAGCGAGATAGCAACAATGCGAGCTAAAGTGGAAACATTAGAGTCCAAGAAGAAAGACTTGGAACATAAAGTTATGGATCTGGAGGCAAGATCGAGACAAAATAACCTGAGGCTGGTCAACTTACCGGAGGGAGCTGAAGGACAGAACGCGTGTGAGTTCCTGGAGAAGTGGCTGCCGGAGACCCTCGGTGTTGGAGCGGTGGTGGTGGAGCGAGCGCATCGACTCGGACCCAGGAGGGACAGCACCGCAGCGCCCCGCACAATAATAATGACATTCCTCAGTTACAAGGATAAACAGCTTGTTGCTGTAGCATCAAGGGCTAAAGCAGACATCCGTTACCAGGATCAACAAGTGCGGTTTTACCCGGATGTGGCGGCGAGTTTGCTTCAGGTTCGGAAGCAGTTCGACCCAATACGCACGGAGCTGCGCAAACTGGGACTGCGCCATGGGGTGGCTCACCCAGCCAAGCTGCTGGTGACTTATGAGGACCGGACTCATGTGTTTAAAACAGCGGCGGCTGCACGTGAGTTCCTGAAGAAGATCCAGGAGTAATCTGACGAGGAGGTAACGTGAGCTGAACGTCCAAATACTAGTTTCATAAATCAAGAGTTTGAGACAGTGTAAAACTTTGATGGTGCCTTATGTTAAGTTTTATTGTTATTGAAACAGCAGTGGACTAATAAGCCTATTTAGGGCACATTTTTTGTTATGTTTTATTATTATTGAAATAGCAGTGGACTAATAAGCCTATTTAGGGCACATTTTTTGTTATGTTTTATTATTATTGAAATAGCAGTGGACTAATAAGCCTATTTAGGGCACATTTTTTGTTATGTTTTATTGTTATTGAAACAGCAGTGGACTAATAAGCCTATTTAGGGCACATTTTTTGTTATGTTTTATTATTATTGAAATAGCAGTGGACTAATAAGCCTATTTAGGGCACATTTTTTGTTATGTTTTATTGTTATTGAAATAGCAGTGAACTAATAAGCCTATTTACGGCACATTTTTTGTTATGTTTTATTGCTATTGAAATAGCAGTGGACTAATAAGCCTATTTAGGGCACATTTTTTGTAATGTTTTATTGTTATTGAAATAACAGTGGACTAATAAGCCTATTTAGGGCGCATTTTTGTAATGTCTTATTGTTATTGAAATAGCAGTGGACTATTATGTATATTTAGGACGCCTTTATTGTTTTGTTTTATTGTTATTGAAACAGTAGTGGACTATTAAGCATATATAGTTTTATTTAGGCATGGTAAAAGGGAGTGAGCACACACCATGTTGATGTGCACATTAATAAGTTCAAACCTGTGAACACATACTGTAAGTAAAGTGGAAGGTTAAATTTCAGTTATAAATAGCGAACAGCACCGATGAAGAAAGAACGGATATGGAGTGGTTAGACTGCTCCTCACTGTGTGTGGGTCAGTCACACGCGTTAACGGGAGGTGTACTGAGGGGGGAGGGAGATCCTCGGAGGAGGGATTTGGGGTGGGAGTTTAGGTTTAGGGGATATGTTGTGTGTTTTGATTTGTTGTTTAAGCTTCTCAGATGTTTATGCCCTTACGGTGTAATTATTATTATTATTTTTTTGTATTATATATATTTTTTTGGTAATCCGATAAGTCTTACATGTCACAAGCTCTAAATCTTAAAATGGTCACATGGAACTGCAGGGGTTTACAACGTTTAAAGAAGGTTAAACAAGTCATTAATAAGTTGCATGATTTGGACTCCAAAATAGTATTTCTACAGGAGACACATCTTATGGAAGAGGACGAGGGGCGGGTCAGGAGGAGGTGGCGCGGTGGTGTATTCACTTCAGCATTTTCTTCTCAAGCAAGAGGAGTTATGACTCTTATTCATGAATCTGTCCCATTTCTTGTAAACAATGTTATCAAGGATAAGAAAGGTAGATATTTAATAGTTCAGGGCTCTTTACTATCAGAAAAACTTAACCTGGTTAATGTTTATGGTCCTAACACAAATGACTCAGGGTTCTTTCAGGATTTGTTCCTTTTACTTTCATCGATGCAAGGACAGTTTGTGATCGCAGGGGATTTTAATTGCACACTTATTCCAGAAATAGATAGATCCACAGGATCAGATTTAACACATAATAACTGCAGAACAACTATACATATTGTAATGACGCCAACACAGCAGACGGAGTCCAGCCAAACGGGGTTTATTCAGAAACAGGGACGAGCTGCTATTACCGAGGCTGCAGCTCACGCCTTAACAGAAAACGCGGTACACACGCGAGCGAACACACTGCTAGCTGCCTGCTAACAACAACACACTCCCGGGCTCTTCTTCTTCGTCTCTCTTTTTCCTGGTCCCTCCTCCCTGCTCCTACCCCTCTCCTGCCCCCACGACCAATCCAACACATGAGGGCGGGGGACAACAGAATCACAACAGCTCAACAGAACACAGTACAACTGAACAAATACACAGAAATACTTGGACCCAAAGCAGAACCAAACACAGGGTCGTTACACTACCCCCCCACTACTGAGTCCCTCGCCCACGAGGGGACAAACAAAGTCATCGAACCGTCTTGGAGCCCTCCTCGTCTGTCGTGGGCGAGCTCCCAGCAGAGCGCTCCCGACTCTGCGGCTGGGACCTCGTTCGACGGCAGTGATAAAACTTCTGGGGACGTTGGCGGACACACCCGAGACCCCGACCATTGGCCTTCTGGGGGCTGCGGTGCATAGGGGGCCAACCTGTCCCTGTGCAGAGCTACTCTTCTCCTGTTTTGGGGCATCTGCACTCTGTAGACCACCTCCCCCAGGCGCTCCAACACTCTGCAGGGACCCACCCACTGACTGACCAGTCTCGGGCACCGTCCCTTCTTCCTACGAGGGTTGTGCACCCAGACCAGCTCTCCTGGAGTAAAGTGTCGGCCCATCGCTCTTGCATCATAGTTCAGTTTCTGGCGCATGCCCGCTTGCTCCTGTTGCCTCAGGGCAATTGCATGGGCTGTCTCTAAGCTGTCTGAGCATGGTAGGGGGCCCATGATGTCCACGGCCACTCGCTCCATCGGGGCTCCTAAAACAAACTGTTGTAGGCGGGTGTGAGACCGACCTGTCGGCCCCTTCCGTGCTGTACAGAAGTCACAACGGCGGCAGAAGTCCTCCACATCCCTCCTGTACTGGCCCCAGTAAAACCCCTGTCGGAGGCGGCGTAGAGTCTTTGTAACGCCAAAATGTCCAGACCCAGACGCTCCATGCACGCCCTGCAGGACTACGTCTTTCAGGCCTTTTGGGACTACAGTCTGCCACCGCTCCTCACCCGTGGAGGGGTCCTTCCATGACCTCTGTAGCACCCCGTCTTCCAGACGCAGAGCCTCAAACTTGGACCACAACCTTTTAGTTGCCCGCGAGAGCCCAGAAACCTCCTCCCACGGTGGCTTCAGTTGTCTCTCCACCCACTGCAACACAGGCTGGATATCGGGGTCCTGTTCCTGTTGGTGCCTCCAGCTGTCTGTGCCGACCACCTGCAACCCTCTGCAGATTACCGAGTCACTCTGCTGGGATCGGGCCCCCACGCCATTAGCATCCATCTCGAGGATGAAAGGGAGGGAGGGGTCTGCAGGAGCGAGGACTGGGGACTCAGTCAGAGTTTGCCGCAGACGGCCAGACGCTCCCTGGCACTGTTCAGTCCACACATAGTCTCGGTTCTTCTGGGGCACCCACACTGGGGGCATAGGACTCGCAGGTGCGGGGGCCATGGTGGCAGCAATCTGGCTGGGCTGAGGGGAGGTGTGCTTGACAGCTGCGACCTGAGGTTCCATGTAGCGGGCCACAGGACCCATAAGAGCGTGATCAGGAGCTGTGGGTAACAGTGGAATGAGAGGGCCCTCCTTAAAACTCCATGTCCCCACACCTAAATCCAACTGGCACCCCGCAGCCCTTAAAAAGTCCAGCCCCAATATGCACATGTCCTGCACATCTGCTACCCACACAGGGTGGGTGATAGATCGGCCACCCACATTAACAGTCATTGTCCCCCTCCCCTTCATAGGTGCCATGTCCCCTGTGACTGTGCGCAGCTGCACTGTGGTGGGTTGGATCCGAGTCCAGTCTGGTACTACATCAGGCCTCACTAGCGTTACCGTGGAGCCAGTGTCAATCAGGGCTGTGCATGGGATCCCTTCCACAGAGACTGGGACATAACAAAAGTCCCCAACACATGTGCGTCCAACCACCACAACCCTGGTTGCTTGGTCTGGGGCTGAGTCAGTTTCAAAGGAATTCTGGGCTAGGGCCCCCTGTTTGGGCTTTTGGACCCTGCCCGCTGGTGATGGAGGTGTGGAGGCTACAGTAGGGATCTGCGATTCCTCCCTCCCGCAGACCCCGTGTCGTTTCCCTGCGTCCTGACTGTTTTAGGACACTGCCTCAGGAGGTGTCCCGGTTGGCCACAGCCCCAACAAACAGCTGGGGGTGCGGAGGAGTCCCGCGTCAACTGTAGCGCCACTGCTCGGATCATTTCTGTCAGCTCCGAGACCCAAGCAGGTTTCTCCTGGTTCAGCTCTGCCCCCTCCGCAGATCTGCATGCCGGTGGTTGTCCTCTCAGGTCGTTTCCCGCTGCTACTCCCAGCAAACACTCTCTCTCCACTGCTAAGTCCAATGCGTCTTGCAGGGATCGGGGGTGCATCAGCTGAACCTGCACACGCAGCTCCGGTGGTGCCAGGGCTCTGATGAACTGATCTTTTGCTAGTTCATTCTGAACCCCTGACTGCATGTGTGAATAGGCTCTGCGTGTGAGGCTCTCAATGTCATTAGCCAAAACACGCAGGGGTTCACCCGGCAACCTGCTCCTGTTGCTGAGTTTATTTTTAAAAATGTCTGGTTGCACACATTGTCCAAACCGTCTCTTTAAAGCTCCAACTAGTGCATCATAGTCTTTTCTGTCCTCTGAGCTTAACAACAACAGGCAGTCCAGTGCATCATCTTGTAGACAGAGAGCCAGCTGCAGGGCTTTATGCTCTGCTGTCCACCTCCCTGCATGAGCCAGCAGCTCAAACTGTGCATGGAAGGCCTCCCAGCTGGACTTACCGGAGTACTTGGGCGTCTTCAATGGGACGGTGACGTTTTGGACGACGCTGTCGTAACTGTCATGGCTGCCGCCATGTGAGTATTTTGGCGCGCTTGGAGAAAATGGCGTCGAAGGACCCGCCCCCCCGCCGGTCAGTCCTGCTTCGGCAGCCATGCTCGCTGCAGAGCTGTGCAAAGCAGCCATCACCTGCATTATTTTAGCGAACTCCTCTCTTTGGGCCTCCTCTTCCTCTTCTCCCTCCGCTTTAAGCTTCACTCGGGAGAACGCTCCGTCCATAATGCTGTCGCGGGTGGAGGCGACGAGCCAGTAGTACTCACTCAGCTCGATAGCGTTGGTTTACTTCTGACACCAATGTAATGACGCCAACACTGCAGACGGAGTCCAGCCAAACAGGGTTTATTCAGAAACAGGGACGAGCTGCTATTACCGAGGCTGCAGCTCACGCCTCAATAGAAACGCGGTACACACGCGAAGCGAACACACTGCTAGCTGCCTGCTAACAACAACACGCTCTCCGGCTCTTCTTCTTCGTCTCTCTTTTTCCGGTCCCTCCTCCCTGCTCCTACCCCTCTCCTGCCCCCACGACCAGTCCAACACATGAGGGCGGGGGACAACAGAATCACAACAGCTCAACAGAACACAGTATAACTGAACAAATACACAGAAATACTTGGACCCAAAGCAGAACCACACACAGGGTCCATCCATCCATCCATCCATCCATCTTCTTCCGCTTATCCGGGGTCGGGTCGCGGGGGTAGCAGCCTAAGTAGGGAGGCCCAGACTTCCCTCTCCCCAGCCACTTGGAGCAGTTCCTCCGGGGGAATCCCAAGGCGTTCCCAGGCCAGCCGAGAAACATAGTCCCTCCAGCGCGTCCTGGGTCTTCCTCTGGGTCTCCTCCCGGTGGGACATGCCCGGAACACCTCACCAGGGAGGCGTCCAGGAGGCATCCTAACCAGATGCCCGAGCCACCTCAACTGGCTCCTCTCGATGTGGAGAAGCAGCGGCTCTACTCCGAGTCCCTCCCGGATGACTGAGCTTCTCACCCTATCTCTAAGGGAGAGTCCAGCCACCCTGCGGAGAAAACTCATTTCAGCCGCTTGTATCCGAGATCTTGTTCTTTCGGTCATAACCCAAAGCTCATGACCATAGATGAGGGTGGGAACGTAGATCGATCGGTAAATTGAGAGCTTTGCCTTTTGACTCAGCTCTCTCTTCACCACGACAGACCGGTACAGCGCCCGCTTCACTGCGGACGCTGCACCTATCCGCCTATCGATCTCACGCTCCAGTTTTCCCTCATTCGTGAACAAGATCCCGAGATACTTAAACTCCTCCACTTGGGGCAGGACCTCCTCCCCGACCCGGAGAGGGCATGCTACCCTTTTCCGGCTCAAGACCATGGCCTCGGATTTGGAGGAACTGATCCTCATCCCGGCCGCATCACACTCGGCTGCAAACCGCTCCAGTGAAAGTTGTAAATCACGAACTGATGAAGCCAGTAGGACCACATCATCTGCAAAAAACAGAGAAGCGATTCTAAGGTCACCAAAACGGATCCTCTCAACACCTTGGCTGCGCCTAGAAATTCTGTCCATAAAAGTTATGAACAGAATCGGTGACAAAGGGCAACCTTGGCGGAGTCCAACTCTCACCGGAAACGAGCCTGACTTACTGCCGGCAATGCGGACCAAGCTCTGACACCGGTCGTACAGGGACCTAACAGCCCTTATCAAAGGGCCTGGTACCCCATACTCCCGGAGTACCCCCCACAGAACCCCCCGAGGGACGCGGTCGAATGCCTTCTCCAAGTCCACAAAACACATGTAAACTGGTTGGGCAAACTCCCACGCACCCTCCAGGACCCTGCTGAGGGTGTAGAGCTGGTCCAGTGTTCCACGACCAGGACGAAAACCACACTGCTCCTCCTGAATCCGAGGTTCGACTATCCGACGGACCCTCCTCTCCAGAACCCCTGAATAGACCTTACCAGGGAGGCTTAAGAGTGTGATCCCCCTATAGTTGGAACACACCCTACGGTCCCCCTTTTTAAATAGGGGAACCACCACCCCAGTCTGCCAATCCAAGGGAACTGCCCCCGATGTCCACGCGATATTGCAGAGTCGCGTAAGCCAACACAACCCTACAACATCCAGAGCCCTAAGGAACTCCGGGCGAATCTCATCCACCCCCGGAGCCTTGCCACCGCGGAGCTTTTTAACCACCTCGGCGACCTCAGCACCAGAGATCGGAGAACCCGACCCAAAGTCCCCAGGCTCTGCTTCCTCAGTGGAAGACGTGCCAGTAGGATTGAGGAGGTCTTCGAAGTATTCCGCCCACCGACTCACAACATCCCGAGTTGAGGTCAGCAGCACGCCACCTCCACCATAAATGGTGTTGGTCTCGTACCTCTTTCCCCCCCTGAGACGCCGGATGGTGGACCAGAATCGCCTCGAAGCCGTACGGAAGTCATTCTCCATGGCCTCTCCGAACTCCTCCCACGCCCGAGTTTTTGCCTCAGCAACCACCCGAGCCGCATGCCGCTTGGACTGCCGGTACCTATCAGCTGCTTCCGGGGTCCCACAAGCCAGAAAGGCCCAATAGGACTCCTTCTTCAGCCTGACACACAGGGTCGTTACAATATATATGTGGCGCCAACTGCAACTGAACGTAATAATATTAATAATAATAATAATGAATTCAATTCATAACGCACTTTTCATTAATGAAAATCTCAAAGTGCTACACGGTGCAACAGAAATTAAATGTCAATAAAACAAGTAATAAAACAAGTAAAATCAATAACAGTATCAACTAAAATCAAAAGTAGAATCATGAGGAGGTAGAGTATGCTCGGTTGAAAAGAAAGGTCTTCAAGCCGCTCTTAAAGTCAACCACAGACTGTGGGACCCTCAGACAGTCAGGAAGAGAGTTCCACAGGCGGGGGGCAGCCACACTGAAAGCCCGGTCTCCCATGGTCCTTAATTTGGTTCTCGGAATGTGAAGGAGATTACTGTTCTGTGACCGCAGCGACCGGGTGGATGAGTGTGGAATAAGAATATCCTTCAGATAATCTGGTGAAGCTCCATGTAAGCATTGATGTGTAATGAGAGCAGTTTTGTACTGAATTCTGTAGGCGACAGGAAGCCAATGAAGGTTATGAAGAATGGGCGTAATATGTTCAAATTTACGAACTCGCAACAAGATCCTTGCAGCACTGTTTTGAATATATTGAAGTTTCTGAAGATTTTTGCCAGGGATTCCAATAAACAGGGAGTTGCAGTAGTCGAGCCTGGAGGAGACAAAAGCATGGACGAGCTTCTCAGCATCGGAAAAAGTTAGGGATGGGCGAAGTCTAGAGATGTTTCGAAGATGGAAGAAGCAAGTTTTAAACAGAAGCTTAATGTGATTTTCAAATGTAAGATTGGAGTCCATTTTTATTCCAAGATTAGTAACAGAGGTGGAGAGGGGGATGTCTTGTCCAGAAAAGGAAAGTGTTGTTATAGTAGATGTCTGTACCTGGTGAGGGGTGCCAATCAGTATGGCCTCGGTCTTGGAGCAGTTTAATTGAAGAAAGTTCTGATTCATCCATGCCCTAATTGCCTCCAGGCAGGCAGAGAGGGCAGTGAGTGAAGATGGAGATGACAAGGTGGAAGATGAGGATGCTCCAGTCCTGATGTAAAGCTGTGTATCGTCGGCATAACAGTGAAAAGAAATGTTGAACTGATTAATAATTTGACCTAAAGGCAGCATGTAAAGGGAAAACAACGTAACATCCGCCAGGACGCAACATCCATAGAAGGAGAGTGTGAAGGGACAACCTACCTACCACTTGTATTTTGTATTCACTCGGACAGAAAAACAAGCCCCCAAAAGCGACAAAATGTTCAAAACAAGCCCAAGAACAAGCGACTCGCAAAATTAACAAGCAGTTTTAGAAAAAAAACTAGCCCAATTTCGCTTATAATGCGTGGACTTGGCAACTATGATAGTCAGCTCAGCCTTATAAATAGCACCTTCTCATAGTGGATCAACCAGTTTGCTGCTGACTGCCAAAACCAGCTGCTCACATGTTCAATGAGGACCATCAGCCTAACGATGGATCGTTAGCACCCTGATGGTTGTTTGCTATTCACAGAGGACTGAGTGATACTAGCAGCATTGTAGGTGGGGTACAGTTGAACATAGAGGCCTCCACCTCTGTTTAATGATGGACGGTTTCTTTTTTACTTATTCTCGTGTGAACTTGATATATTTATCCACAGAGTTTATGTGATCAGTGAAATGTTAGACTTCCTGAGATTTAATTTTAACCCAGGTGTCGTCAACATACCTGAACCAATGACTTGGTGGTTTCCCTGAAAAGGACATCAATGCTCTCTTTTCTACATCCTCCATGTACAGGTTGGCAACAATAGGAGAAACTGGAGAACCCATAGCACACCCATGTTTTTGCCTATAATATTGCTCCCCATATGTGAAGTAGGTTGACTGCAGACACAGTTTCAATAGTTGACACAGTTGCTCTGTGGGTCCTACTGCTCAGAGTGGTGTCTGATTAACTCTGTCTCTTACAATGTTTGCAAATATCTGGCGTGCGTACTCATCCCTTTAGTTGGCAGCTCAGAACACCACATACAGAACACCATGGACTTTGTGGATAAGGTGAGGGATGTCATCATGGAGACTGATGAAACAATGGTCTCTTTTGATGTCACATCACTCTTTACATGCATTCCTGTTGATGAAGCAGTAGAGGTGGTCTGTTTAATAATAATAATAATAATAATAATTAATTCAATTTATAACGCACTTTTCATTACTGAAAATCTCAAAGTGCTACACATATATTGAATGCTACACACATTCATAAACCGGTGGCGGCAGACTACCATGCAAGGTGCTTTCCAGTCCTACCGGGAGCAACTCAGGGTTAAGTGTCTTGCCCAAGGACACAACGACACATGGTGCGGGTCCCGGGAGTTGAACCGCCAACTTTCCGATCGGGAGACGACTGCCATTACCACTACGCCACGGACGCCCCCAAAAAGTTAAAATAAAGTTTAAAGTTAAAATCAGACACCATTTTGAGCAGCAGATATTACACAGGTGGAAGAAGGCGGTCCTAGTAATGTTTTAATGTGGGCATTAAAAGACATGTCCTGATCAAAATTTTAAAAGCTTACCAAAAGTAGATAAGCCTAATTAGATTCCAACAGGAGGGTGGCTTGAAACACAGCAATGAAGGTTACTTATGGGACAGATCTGGTTGGCAGGCCTTAGACTGATGAAGTCCTCTGGATGGGGGACAAAACGTCCATCCATTACATTCTGCTTATTCCCAAGTTGAGTCTAGGGGGCAGCAGCTTGAACAGAGATGCTCAGACATCTTTTTCCACCTTCTGGGAGGATTCCAAGGTGTTCCCAGTCCAGCTGAAATATATAGTCTCTCCAGCATGTCCTGGGTCTTCCCTGGTGTCTCCTCCCAGTCGGACATGCCCAAAGCACCTCCCTAAAGACGCTCCCAGAGGGCATCCTTACCAGATGCCTGAACCACCTCAACTGGCTCCTCTCGATGTAGAGCAGTAGTGGTTCTACTCTGAGTCTCTCCCAGATAACAGAACTTCTCACCCTATCTTTAAGGGAGAGTCCAGCTACCCTGCGGAGGAAACTCATTCCAACTGCTATATCTGTGATCTCCTTCTTTCGGTCACTACCCAGAGCCCATGACCATAGGTGAGGGTACGTAGAC
This sequence comes from Garcialebias charrua, assembly GCA_038048925.1. Classification (NCBI taxonomy): domain Eukaryota; kingdom Metazoa; phylum Chordata; class Actinopteri; order Cyprinodontiformes; family Rivulidae; genus Garcialebias; species Garcialebias charrua. Next base: position 45,387 of record JBBPBX010009527.1, on the reverse strand, counting down.
GACGGGTAAACACAGCGCTTTGCCTTACAACATAGCTCTCTCTTTACCACAATGGACCGGAACAGAGTCCACAATACTGCAGATGCTGTACCAATCCGTCTGTCAAACTCAGGCTCCATTCTTCCCTCATTCGTGAACAAAACCCAGAGATATTTGAACTCCTCCACTTGCGGCAGAACCTCACCCTCGACCTGAAAAGAGCAATCCACACTTTTCTGGTTGAGAACCATAGCCTCAGATTTGGAGGTGCTGATTCTCATCCCAGCCGCTTTGCACTCTGCTGTGAACCACTAAAATGAGAGCTGAAGATCACGGCACAATTACGTCAACAGGACCACATCATCTGCAAAGAGCAGAGATGGAATCCTGAGGCCACCGAACCGGAAACCTTCTGCCAACTGGTTGCACCGAGAAATTCTGTCTATAAAAATTATGAACAGAATTGTGACAATGGGCAGCTCTGGCGAAGTCCAAGTCCCACCCTGAAGGGGTCCGACTTACTAAAACCACAGCTTATGACATCTTTATTTATTTATTTATTTTTATTTTTTCAAAATTGTGAGGATCTGGACCTACCCAACCCTAGCTCCCGGTGTTTCCAAATGAAGTGTAATGTGACCAGCAATGTGCCCAGATGAGCAAGAACCAAGTGTATTTATGAAAATGACAGTGTTATAGCAATTTTTTGTTTTTGCTAAGTCTAAGAGTACCACTGACTGCAGCTCCTCGTCCAAGATGTCCGCTAATTAACATCAACTGTCGGCCATCACCCTGATGAGGATCTCCTCTACATAACGCTGCAGTCCAGTGTTACTCTTTTGCTAATTACTCGGAGGAGGCCGAGCACGTGCGCGAACCGGAGGACCGCCACCTGGAGCTTCGAGCTGGGCCGAGTGCCGTGAGCGAACCGGAGGACCGCCGCCTGGAGCTTCGAGCTGGGCCGGGCTTCGTGCGCGAGCCGGAGGACCGCCGCCTGGAGCTGGACTGGCGTCGGAGCTGCGCCTGGAGCTACGTGCTGTGCTAACTGGGCTAACATCAGAGCTGCTGCGACCGGAGGAGGCCAAGCGCCGTGCGTGAACCGGAGGACCGCCATCTAAGCCGGGCTAGTGAGCAAACCTCTTCGGATAACAGATCTGATTGTTGCAGGCTGCTGAGACCGTGAGTTCTGAACTGATAATTGCTGATCTGGGTGCTGCACTGCTGGGCCACAGCCACCATCGTTAGGCCTGTGAGCCTCGTGGAAGGGCCACGTGGTTCAGCAAACAAACCAGAGACCTGCTACCACTAGATTACAAACTCTGTAAGTATGAGAAATAGAGGACAAAAGTCACCAGACTCCGAGGGAAACAACTCAGCAGAAATGCAAGACTTTAAACAATCACTCAACTTTATGGGTGAACAAATAGCAAAATTATCAGCAAAAATAGATTCCCAGGCCGGTCTGGTTAATGAAATAAGAGAACTGAAAGAACTGATAATTAGCAAAGACAATAAAATTGCTGAACTGGAACGAAAAATAGAGGATTTAGAACAATACACAAAGCAAGACAACTTGGTGATCTCAGGACTTGATGTTAGTAAGTGTCGGACATATTCAAAACCCCATACTAACAATAACGCAACTGAGAATGCACCACAGGAAGAACAAGAGACTCTGGAGGAGCATGTAGTTACTTTTTTACAGGACATGAACATTTGCAGGTCGCTTTCGTAAATGAGCCCTCGAGGCTCAATAAGATTTACCTGACTAAATAAAGGTTGAATGAATTGACATAGACTATGGGGACATTTTGTTCTGTCACACCCTGCCCAGTAAATCACCAAGATTCAAACCGTCAGTAGTCGTCAAGTTCATTAGCAGGAAGTTAAAAAACTATGTTATGCAAGCAAAAAAAAATCTGTAGGGATCAAACGTTTACATAAATGAACATCTAACCAAAAAAAATGGACACATCGCACATGAAGCAAGGTTGTTAAAAAACAGAACAAAATAGCATCAACATGGACAAGAAATGGATACATCTTTATCAAAACAAAGGAAGGGTCTCAGCCTAAAATGATAAAAGAGCTGAAGGATCTGGATGAACTCAGGAGATGAAAAATTACAAATCAATGAAACAACTCCCACTCAAAATGGATAAAATATACAGTGAAATGAACAAATACATTACAACATGACAACATTCATTCAACCTTTATTTATACAGGCTAGCCTTGTTGAGCCACGGGGACTCATTTACAAGAGGGACCTGTCTCACTCACACCCAGGGTCAATTTAGAGTTACCAATCAGCCTAACATGCATGTTTTTGGACTGTGGGAGGAAACCGGAGCACCCGGAGAAAACCCACGCATGCACGGAGAGAACATGCAAACTCCACCCAGAAAGGCCCCCGGACCGGGATTTGAACCGGGGACCTGCTCGCTGAGAGGCAGCAGCTCTACCAGTTGTGCCACCGTGCTGCCCAATGAACATACGAAGACTCAGAACCTAAAATATATAATGTTGAAAATGTGATTGATGCAAATTTTTTTCCTGTAATAAAAGATAGCAAATATTATAATGAGCAGTTTAATGACATCAATATATCAAATGGAGTTCTCTCTATTATTAACTTTAATAGCAGAAGTATAAATGCAAACATATCCAAAATAACAGATTACTTAAAACAGTTAAATAGAACTTTTACGATAATAGCGCTGTCAGAGACATGGCTCAATGATGATAACACAAGTAATATTCACATCGAGGGGTATGAATTATATCATATGAACAGAAATAATAAAAGAGGTGGTGGAGTCGCTCTATTTGTCAATAATGAAATAAAATGTAAATTAAATAGTGAAATGTCAATAATAGTTGATAATATTATGGAAATGATAACAATAGAAATAATAAACAAAAACGATAAAAACATAATAATAAGTTGTGTATATAGATCACCAGGAGCAAATATAGAAATATTCACGGATAAAATCTTGGAGCTAATGGAGAAGAGTTTTAATAAAAATGTTTTTTTTGTGTGGAGACTTTAACATTGATATGGGAAATAAAACAGATTCAAATAACATAAGCACATTTATAAACTCAATGTACAGTTTAAATATGTATCCATTGATATCAAAGCCAACAAGAATTACAACTCATAGTGCCACAATAATTTTGTACATCTACCTTGTGATGTTTTGCTAGTTTTGATACTTTGCATTTCACTTTCTATTTCTCTCCTACTTTTTTTCTACCATTGCTGTTCATCATTCTTTAGTTTGTAGCAGGTCGCTTTTGTAAATAACCCCTCGAGGCTCAATGAGATTTACCTGACTAAATAAAGGTTGAATGAATTAATGAATGAATAATTGTTAATATTTTCACAAATATAACAAATGGGGACGTGATAGGTGGTATCTTAACGACCAACTTAAGTGATCATTTACCAGTTTTCACAATCTATAAAAATGATCAAAACATCACAAAAGCAGTTACAAAGGAGAAAAAGATCATAAACACGTCAAAAAAAGTTTTGGAAAAATTAAAAGAGGATTTAGATAAACAAGACTGGAATGAAGTGTATGTTGATGATGCGAACAGAGCATATAATGAATTTATGAATATCTTGGAAGCTCTGTATGAAAAGAATTGTGTGCAAACAAATTACACAAAGAGAAATACGATTGATCAACCATGGATGACAAAAGGGTTGAGAAATGCTTGTAAAAAAAATAATTATTTGTATTCATGTTTCTTGAAATTGCGAAGTCAGAGCGCTGAAGAAAAATATAAAAAGTATAAAAATAAATTAGTAGGGATTATAAGGAAACATAAGAAAGAATATTATAGTAAATTATTAGATAAAAGTAATGGTGATATGAAAGCAACATGGCGAGTAATGAATAGTGTCCTGAAGAATCATAAAGCAAAAACTGGTATTTCAAAATATTTTGTAAAAGACAACGATGAAATTCATGATGAAAATGAAATTGTTAATGGATTTAATCAATATTTTGTGAATGTTGGATCAAGCCTTGCAGCTAAAATACCAAAAGTAGATAAAAATGTGATCCACTCAATTACAGGTTGTGCAAATAGTATTTTTCTAAATGGAACTAACAAAGAGGAAATAATGAATGTAGTAAAACATCTTACAGACAAGAGATCAAAAGACTGGGTGGACATGGATATGATGTTTGTAAAGGACATAATGAGCCATGTTATTGAGCCGTTCACATACATATGTAACTTATCATTTTCAACAGGAATATTTCCAGATAATATGAAAGTAGCTAAGGTCGTTCCTCTTTTTAAAAATGGTGATAAATGTGTGTTCAACAATTATAGACCTATATCCTTGTTACCACAGTTTTCAAAAATTCTTGAAAAACTATTTGTAAACAGACTAGATCAATTTATAGATAAACAAAATATTCTAAGCAACAGTCAGTATGGGTTTAGAGCAAAAAACTCTACATCAATGGCTCTCATGGAATTAATGGAACAAATAACTACTGCTGTCGATCAAAAACAATATTGTATCAGTATTTTTGTTGATTTAAAAAAAAGCATTCGATACTATTGATCACACCATTCTCCTTGAAAAACTGAACAAATATGGTATTAGAGGACCAGCATTACAGTGGGTATCTAGCTACTTGAAAGATAGGAAACAATTTGTACAAATAAATGATGTAAGATCTGACCTCTGTAATATCACATGTGGAGTTCCCCAAGGCTCTGTACTTGGACCAAAGCTATTTATTTTATATGTGAATGACTTGGTAAATGTGTCAGGACTCCTTAAATGTGTACTTTTTGCTGATGATACAACATTTTTCTGTTTAGGTGAAGATATAGAACAAATGTTGAAATTGATAAAGACAGAATTTGTCAAGATACAAACTTGGTTTAAAATAAATAAATTATCATTAAATCTAGAAAAAACTAATTACATGATATTCAGTAATAAAAAGAAAACTGTTGATGTTCCACTCAAAATTGAGGGTGTTGAGATTTGTAGAGTGAGTGAGGTGAAGTTTTTGGGTGTTATCATTGATGACAAACTGACATGGAAACAACACATAAATTCTGTAAGAATAAAAATAGCTAAATCGATTGCAGTACTGTACAAAGTCAGAGACCTATTGAATGATAAAGCTCTGTATTTGTTGTATAACACAATCATTGTTCCACACTTAATCTATTGTATTGATGTTTGGGGGAATGCGTGTAAAACAATCACAAAGCCTATTTTTGTATTACAGAAAAGAGCTGTAAGAATTATCACTAGAAAACATTACCGTCATCCATCAAGTACATTATTTTATCAACTGAAGTTATTGAAGTTCCATGATTTGGTAGACTATAATATTTTATCAGTTATGTATAGGGCTCAAAATAATGCATTACCTTTAAATATCCAAATGCATTTTGTTAAAAGACAAAGTTGTTATAATCTTAAGGGGACAGAGATGTTTGTAAAACCACAATTCAGAACTAGTTTGAAGGGACGTTCTACCTCAATCCAGGGAATTAGATTATGGAATGGCTTGGAGAATGTAGTTAAAAATGCCAAGTCAATGTTTACATTTAAGAAAATTATCAAAACGAATGTGTTAAAAAAAATGAAATAGCGTAATGTGTATTGTATTAGTTAGAAAATTAGAAAGAGTTAGTCATTTTGTACTGTTGGTTGAAGATTATTATTGTTTAATCTGATTGTTGGAAAAAAGGGGCAGATATAATAAGATTTATTCTTCTTTCTGCTACCTTTCATTTTTTTATATTTTGTACATTATCATTAATCGGATTGTCTTGTATTGTTTCTTTTGTAAAAAAAATAAACCAATTTAATAAACATAAACATAAACAAACATCGGGAGTAACACATCTAGCACCATCATATTGAACACAGGGGCCCCACAAGGATGTGTGCTGAGCCCCCTTCCATTCACCCTGCTAACACACGACTGCACACCATCGTACAGCTCCAACCACTTCATCAAGTTTGCGGACGACACAACAGTGGTAGGTCTCATCAGCAACAACGATGAGACGGACTACAGGAACGAGGTGAGCCGCTTGGCCTTGTGGTGCGGACACAACAATCTCACTCTCAACGTGGAGAAGACAAAGGAGATTGTCGTGGACTTCAGGAAGAGGGATGCACAACATGCCCCTCTGACCATCAACAGCACCGCAGTGGAGAGAGTGGACAGCACCAAGTTCCTGGGAGTGCACGTCTCGAAGGACCTGTCCTGGAGCAGGAACACTGCAGCACTGGCCAAGAAGGCTCACCAGCGCCTCTACTTTCTCCGCAAGCTGAAAAGGGCTGGAGCTTCAACCCCCATCATGTGCACCTTCTACAGGGGTGCCATAGAAAGTGTCCTGACCAGCTGCATCACGGTGTGGTTTGGTGCATGTACTGCATCATGCCGCAAGAGCCTCCAGCGCATCGTGAGAGCAGCTGAGAAGATCGTCGGCACCTCCTTCCCCTCACTGCAGGACTTACACAGCAAACGCCTCACTCGGAAAGCCCTCTGCATGGCAGGTGATCCCACACACCCACTACACAGCTGCTTTAGACTGCTGCCATCAGGGAGGAGACTGAGGAGTCTCCAGGCTCGTACCAGTAGACTGAGAGACAGCTCTGTTCATCAGGCAGTCAGAATGCTAAACACTCTGCCTGCTCTGCCTCCCCTCCCATTTGAACTGCCTTAACACAAAAAACTTTCTCACACATTACCACTCAACACAAAGTTTTTAACACTGGACTCTGTGTCATCAAACGGGTTATTCACTAAACTCTCGGTCATGTGCTCATTCAGTTTGCACTACTTCTCATATTTGCACTAATGTTTGTATTACATTACTGCCTATAGTCTTACTACTGTTTACATTCACTGTTTACATTTATTAATACAGTTTACATTTATCAGAGTCAGAGAGTCAGAGAGTCAGAGAGAATTTATTGTCATTTGCACCGCATGTAGTACATGTGTTGGAAACGAGATTATGTACTCAGGGTCCCAGTTACATCCAACAACAAATGCAAGAGAAAAACAATAATAACATCTAGGATTAACTAAGAGAGACATCAGCTAGTAATACACTAAGCCCTAATGTAGTAGAAAAACATCATTATAAACAGCAGCACGAACATGAGCAGATGGTCACAGATGAACGCAGCAACAAGAAACAGATCAGTATCAGCATGATGTGACATTTTGCAGTGTTTATTCTTATTATTTATTTATTCATGAGTCTGACAGCCTCAGGGTAGAAGCTGTTCCTCAGTCTAGTGGTTCTACATTTGATGCTCCTCAACCTCCGTCCCGAGGGGAGTGGTGCAAAGAGTGAGTGTGCTGGGTGAGTGAGGTCTTTCATGATGCAGGTGGCTCTTTTTCTGCATCTGGAGGTGTAAATGTCTGTGATGGTGGGGAGACTGACTCCCACAGACTTCTGTGCAGCCTTCACCACTCTTTGTAGAGCTTTCCTCTCTGCAACTGTGCAGCCTCCATGCCACACGTTGATGCTGGAGCACAGGACGCTCTCCACTGCACACCTGTAGAACGAGGTGAGGACTGAGCTTCTCAGACCGGCTCGTCTCAGCCGTCTGAGGAAGTAGAGTCTCTGATGACCTTTCTTGATCAGGCTGGTGGTGTTATTGCTCCAGCTGAGGTTATCATTCATGTGTACACCCAGGTATTTGTAGCTGGAGACCACCTCCACCGCAGATCCACCTATATACAGTGGGGTGTGGGTGTGTTTGTTCCTTCTGAAGTCCACAATCATCTCCTTCGTCTTCTTCACATTCATGTGAAGGTTATTCTCTTTGCACCAACTCTCCAGATGTTCCACCTCCTGTCTGTAGCTGGATTCATCATTATCTGTGATGCATCCCACCACAGCTGTATCATCTGCAAACTTAACAATATGACAGCCTGGATGTGTGGCTGTACAATCATATGTGAGCAGAGTAAACAGAAGAGGGCTCAGCACACATCCCTGAGGAGAGCCAGTGCTGAGGGTGATGGTGGAGGAGGAGAAGTTGTGGATCTTCACGGACTGTGGTCTGTTTGTTAAGAAGTCTAAGACCCAGTTACAAATAGAGGGGCTTAGTCCAAGTGTGGATAGTTTGTCTATCAGAGTTTGGGGGATCATGGTGTTGAAGGCAGATGTGAAGTCCACAAAGAGCAGACGCACGTATGAGTCCTTCTGATCCAGGTGGGTGAGAGCAGTGTGGACCACGGAGGAGATGGCGTCCTCTGTTGATCGGTTCTCACGGTATGCATATTGATGAGGGTCCTCGCTGATGTTGACGGCTGTCTTGATGTGGGACATGACCAGTTTCTCAAAACATTTAGCGACTATCGGGGTGAGAGCCACCGGTCTATAGTCATTCAGACCAGTCACTGTGGAGCTTTTTGGGACTGGGATGATGGTGGCAGTCTTCAGGCAGGTGGGAACTGACTCCAGTGCAAGTGAGGTGGTGAAGATGTCAGCCAGCACCTCACAGAGCTGGTCCGCACATTCCTTCAGAACTTTCCCTGGGATGTTGTCTGGACCCGTAGCTTTATGAGGGTTGATCCTTCTGAGACTGCCTCTCACTTCTGCTGCGGTCACTTTGAGGTGCTCCTCGTCTGGTGATGAGGTGAGTCTGGTGCTAGTTGGTCTGTTTGGATCATCAAAACGTGCATAAAACTTATTGAGGGCATCAGGCAGGGATGGGTCCCTGGGGCATTGTTTGCTTTTGCCCTTGTAGTCTGTTAAGCATTTGATGCCCTGCCACATGCTCCGTGGATCATGTGAGGTGAACTGTCCCTCGATCCTCTGTGCATACGCGGCTTTGGCCTTCTTTATGCCATCATCCAGTTCTCTCCTGCACTTTCTCAACTCCTCAGTATCTTTAGACTTGAATGCAGTGTCCCTGGCTGCCAGCAGGGTGCGGACATCCTTATTTAGCCAGGGTTTTTGATTGGGGTAAAATTTAACACACTTTCTTATGGATACATTTTCAGCACATGTACTGATGTAACCCAGGACAGAGGAAGCATAAAGTTCCAGGTCAACTGAATTTCCATTCGTAGCTGCCTCTTTGAAGACAGACCAGTTTGTGTTTTCAAAGCAGTCTCTTAGCATGGGGGAACTATCTTGGCGCCACGATGTGATCACTCTTTGTTCTGGCATCGAACGTCGGAGTGGGGGGAGCTGTCTAGGGACCAATAACAGGGAGCGATGGTCGGAAGCCCCGAGCGGTGGGCGTGGCTTCGCCGTGTACGCCCCCTTCACATTCGTGTAGACCTGGTCTAATGTCTTATTTCCTCGTGTTTCTGTGAAAACGTGCTGATTGAAGGTTGGAAGGATGACACGTAAATCCACGTGATTGAAGTCCCCGGAAACAATGAAAAACCCCTCAGGATATTTACACTGCAGCGAGGTGAGTAAGTCATGAATTTCTTCCTGGGCGTCTTTAGCATTAGCATCGGGGGGTATGTAAACATTGCTTATTATTATCGCTGAATAGTCGCGGGGGAGGTAATGTGGCCTACATCTTATTGTTAAAAGCTCCACAGCAGCTGAGCAGATCCTGCTGATAACGGCACAGTTCGTGCACCAGTCTTTGTTAACGTAAATGCAGACGCCTCCACCTCGCGTTTTCCCCGTAGTCTCGATGCACCGGTCCGTTCTGAAAAATAGTTTATTATCCAACTCATAAACAGAGTCAGGAGTGTCCTCATTGATCCATGTTTCCGTGAGACAAAGCACCGAACATCTCCTCATCTCCTCCGACGTTGTTACTCTCAGACGAAGCAGGTCCATCTTGTTGTCGAGCGAGCGCACGTTGGACAGAAATAAAGCCGGCATCGGGGGTTTCCCGGTTCTAGCGTCTGCTCGTAGTCTCGTCATGATTCCTGCTCGACAGCCACGCTTTTTCCCTCGAGAGCACCGTTTCCTCTTCTTTCCTCCGGAGCGCATCTGTTTCCAGAAAGATGATCTAAGCAGATCCAATCTTCCGAGCTCTGATTTGAGTTCGTTGCTGATTTCAGCTGTGCCTTGTGGTAAATCCGCTCCAATTCTCAACAGCTCAGTTCGGCTATAATTCACCCGCAAAAAACGCGCAGAGTCAGGTACAAAAACACTATTAAAACTACTAAAAACTGGGGATGTTCTGGGAGCCCATGAAGCTGCTACTGGTCTGAGCGCGGCCATCTTGAACACTTATTACTACTGTTTTACATTTATTACTACTGTTTACATTTACACTACTTTTATATCTACACTACTGCTGATACATATACAGTATTCTCTGACTAGCCTTATCTAAGGATGCCAAATGTGCCTTATGTGCCTTACTGCATATGCCACTTTGCCTCTATACCAACATCAACTACCTCATACATATACTGTGTACATTAACTCATATGCTGCTGTGCCACTCTTTGCAAATGTCAATGCTAGAACCTTCAGTTTATTTTATAGATATACTTTTTATACTTTTTTATACTACTATGAAAAAACTCAGGACAGTATTACACTTTTATTATTTCATTTTATGCTTATGTTCATTGGGTGTTTGGTGTTTTAGGGGTGTTTGGTGTTTCAGTGTTGGTGTAAATTTTCATACTTTTATACTACTATGAAAAAACTCAGGACAGTGTTACACTTTTACTATTTTATGCTTATGTTTATTAAATGTTTTAGTGTTTAGTGTTTAGATGGTTACTGTTGCACCGAGGGACTGAGAGAAACGCAATTTCAATCCTGTGTATGTCCTGTACATATTGCAGTTCTGACAATAAAGTTGACTTTGACTTTGACTTTTGACTTTGACATAAACTCTTCGCTGGAGCATTAGCCAACAATGGTATTTGTGCCTCCGTCCTGCATGTTTACTGTTAGTAAATCTACTTTCCAGTTCTCTCTCGTCTCTAGTGATCCAGCCTCCTCGGTCCTGCTCTGATTCTCCTTGTGCCTCATCCTGGTTCTCCTCGTGGCTTGCCTTCCACCAGTTGCCAGCCTCCTCGGTCCTGCCTGACAACTTGACTTTCTCATCCTCTGGAGCTCTCCCTTTGGATTGGGAGTTGAACCCTCGCACCTCCTCAAACCTGTAAGAGAAAAACATCATCAGAACTAAATCTTACCTGATCAATGCTGCCGACCTCCTCTGACCATCTCCTTCCGCCCCAGGAGCTCCAGAGGAACAGCTGTACCTTTTTACACTGTATATAATAAACACTGTCACTTTGGCATTACCTGAGTCCGTCTCGTTCCAGTTGTCATGCAACTCCGGATTCTCTGAGTCTTAACACTAAGGTTGCTTAGTTGTGATTTGGGCTGATCAGTTATAGATGCACAGCCAATATTTCTCTCTGAAAACCTTTTTAGAATTTTTTTTTTTTACTGGTTCTAATGATATTTTGCATACAAAGGAACACACGCAGGCAAGGGTAAAAACATGATGGTTCTGTCCTTCCTGTTGGGACAAGAATAGAAAGTAGCAGTTATGTTGATGTCACAGTCTATACAAAGGGCTGTTATGACACATATTCACTCTAATCGAAGAAGACTTGGATAAGATCCACAGGAATCTTTTGAGCTGTAAGGAATGAGGAGAAATATAAAAATGTAAATGCAGGAGGGCGTTGGTGTGTCAGAGTGAGAGATGCAGTTTGTTATTACAGCCAGTAAACCGCAACAGACAGGTTTCTGACAAGCATAACGGAAAACACAAATGAGAGTGCTGCAGCAGTAACACAAGCACTTATTAAATTATACCTTGAAAGGACACCATGTTTTTATCAGCTAACTCATTCCATCCATTTTCTTTTCTTTTACTGGTTGTGAGGAGTTTGTGTCTATTTCCAGCAACCACGTATGTGAGAGGAGAGGTACACTCTGAACAGGTTGCATTGTCATGTGAGACACACCTGTGTGCTGCAGTCTTGACTACAGATGGGTTGGATTTCTTTGTGGAGCCTGTGTTGCAGCACTGTGTGTTTGAGGCACTCTGTGACAGAAATGTCCTGTTTAGAAGGTCTTTGGTGAGAAATTGATGTCTAGTTAGGAGCACTCTATAAATTTGCACACAATTTATTTATTCTACAAACATTAGCTAAATAGGTCAGTCCCAAACACTACAAGTTTTGAAAACCACTTTTTGTTAGAAAAGAATACTAGATTTGTGTGTGTGTGTGTGTGTGTGTGTGTGCGTGCGTGCGTGCGTGCGTGCGTGCGTGCGTGCGTGCGTGCGTGCGTGTGTGTGTGAATACGTAGATGATCTTTAAGAAAGAAAAATGATTTGTATAAAAAATTCTTGAAATGTAAAACAAAAGAAGCTGAAGACAGATACAAGAAGTACAAAAACAAACTTGTGGGAATAATAAGGAAACAAAAGAAAGATTATTATAGTGACTTATTGTATAAATGTAATGGTGATATGAGAGCAACATGGAAGGTTGTGAATAGCGTCGTAAAAAAACAAGTTGTACGAACAAGTAGTTCACAAAATTTTCTCATAAATGATAAGGAAACTAATGACAAAAACGAAATTGTTAATGGCTTCAATAAATACTTTGTGGATGTTGGAACAGACCTGGCTGCAAAAATACCGAAAATTGATACAAGTGTGAACTACTTAATTGAGGGTAATGTAAACAGTATGTTCTTAAAGAAAACTGATTCTGAAGAAATTATGAATATTGTAAATAAGTTTGCTGACAAGAAATCTAAGGACTGGCTGGATATGGACATGACATTTGTGAAAAAAATAATGAGCTATGTAATTGTACCTTTCACATATATATGTAATTTGTCTTTTTCGTCCGGAGTATTTCCAGATCGTCTGAAGGTGGCTAAGGTGTTACCTCTTTTTAAAAGTGGTGCCAAATTTGAGTTCAACAATTACAGACCAATTTCATTGTTGCCACAATTCTCAAAGATATTGGAGAAACTGTTTGTTATCAGGATGGATCAATTTGTTGAAAAATTTAATATTCTTACAGATAATCAATATGGATTCAGAACAGGTCATTCAACATCCATGGCTCTGATGGAGTTAATGGAGTTAATAACTACAACAGTGGATCATAAACAATATTGTGTGAGTGTTTTTGTTGATTTAAAAAAGGCGTTTGATACAGTTGATCATGATATACTCCTTGACAAGTTACATGGATATGGTATTAGAGGATTGGCATTGAAATGGGTCTGTAGTTATTTAAGTGATAGGAAACAGTTTGTGCAGATGGATGAGGTGAAATCCGAGCTCAGCACTGTTACATGTGGAGTTCCTCAGGGATCGATACTAGGACCAAAATTATTTCTATTATATATAAATGATCTCGTAAAGGTCTCAGGACTCCTGAAGTGCATTCTTTTTGCTGATGACACCACTTTTCTTTGTAGTGGTGACAATATCGAACAAACATTGAAATTGATGATGACAGAACTTGATAAAATTCAGACTTGGTTTAAAATTAATAAATTAACGTTGAATTTGAGTAAAACTAGTTATATGATATTTAGTAATAAAAAAATCGATTGATGTACCTTTTTTAATTGATGGATCTGTAATTCAGAGAGTTCATGAGGTGAGGTTCTTGGGTGTCACCGTTGATGATGGGTTGTCCTGGAAGCAACATATAAGTTCAGTTAAAACTAAATTATCTAAGTCTATTGCAATATTTTACAGAGTTAAAGATTTATTAAATGATAAGGCACTTTATCTGTTATATAATACATTATTTGTGCCACACTTAATTTATGGTGTTAATGTCTGGGGTACAGCGTGTAAATCCATTACAATGCCTATTTTTATATTACAGAAGAGAGTTATTAGAATTATCACCAGAAAGAATTTCCATCATCCATCAAGCATTTTATTTTATCAAATGAAACTGCTGAAGTTTTATGATTTAGTTGATTTTAATATTTTGTTGGTCTTGTATAAAGCACAGAATAATGCACTTCCTTCGAATCTTCAAAAATATTTTGTTAAAAGAACGAGTTGTTATAATCTTAAGGGGATGAATCTTTTTGTTAAGCCATATTTTAGGACTAGTTCACGGGGTAGATCTACCATGATTCGAGGAATCGGACTATGGAATGAATTGGAATCAGACATTAAAGTGATTGAATCAATGGCTGCGTTCAAAAGACTGTTTAAGCTTAATCGATTAAAATTATACATTTAAACATGTTGGCAATTATATGTTACATGTGATGAAGAAGGTATAAAATATATACAATATATATTATACAATTAAAAAAATGTAAATTTAGTTGTTCCTTTTCTTGAAAATCTAATGAGTTGTTTGTTTAATGAGTTTCATGAAGGTTGAAACCAAGTAATGGAAATCAAATGAGTTGGTTATATGAATTGTTTATTGGAGTATAAGGGGCAGAAAAAAATAAGATTTTTTCTTCTTCTGCCGCCTTTCATTTTATAAATGTTTGTTTTTTATTTATATGTATGTATTATTGTTGTGTTTTTTATAAAATGAATAAATAAATAAAAAAATTAATAAAAAAAGTCAAATCGGCCACTAGGGAGCACAAGCCGGTGTATCTCTTGCGCTGGTCCTAAGCCTGTGTAAATAGTGAGGGTTGTGTAAGGAAGGGCATCTGACATAAAACACTTTTGACAAAAAATGTGTGTAAGTGCATCTAAGCAACAAAATACCAGACTGGTAAACAACAACTTCCACCGGTGCTGTTGACAAACAGGGTGTCAGCGGAAATTGTACCAGTTTTTGAAGACTACTGGGATAGAACGTGTCAGGAGACAAAGGGAGAAGAGGAAAGTCAAAAATGTAGGACTGAGGGTGACAAATCTAAATGTGGGGACAATGACAGACAAAGGTAGAGAGCTGGCTGACATGAAGCAGAGAAGGAAGTGACATAACTACAGGTTGAATTCGTACACTGATGGGACACACATCAGAGGAAATGAGGGGTTCAGTATGTTGCCCAGGGACACTTCAGCATGTGACAGCTGGTGGAATCAAACCACCAACTCTACCGTTGGAGGGTTACTGCTCTAACCACTCAGCCACAGCTGCCTCAAAATGCCTTAAGAATGGAAGAGAATTGTGCTGGTGCCCATTTATAAGAACAAGGCCTGAGTTGTAGTAACCACACGGGAATTATGGTAAGTTGATGGGCCACACAATGATGTCCTGGGAGAGAGTTGTGAAAGCTGGACTTGGATGAGATGCTAGACTAGAGCTAGACTTAGATGTGACAATTTGTGAGCGGCAGTATAGTTGTATGTTGAGAAAGAGCACCACAGATTCCATCTTTGCTTTGAGGATGCTGATGGAGAAGTACATAGAGGGTCAGAAAGAACTCCATTGTGTCTTTGTGGATTTAGAAAAAGCATGTGACAGGGTGACGAGGAAGGAGGTGTGGTATTGCATAAAGAAATCTGGAGTGGCAAAGAAGTATGTTAAACTGGTACAGGACAAGCAAGAGGACAACAAGACAGTGGTGAGATGTGCTGTAGGAGTGACATATAGATTCAAGGTGGAGCTGGGATTCCATCAAGGATCGGCTCTGAGCCCTTTTGTGTTTGCTCCGGTGATGGACCGACTAACAGATGAGGTCAGCCAGGAATCCCTGTGGACTATGACATTTGCAGATGACATCGTGATCTGTGATGAGAACAGGGAACATGTGGAAGAGAACTTGGAGAGGTGGAGGTATGCACTTGAAAGAAGAGGAATGCAAGTCAGCCATAGTAAGACAGAGTACGTGTGTGATACATTAAGCCTGAATGCAATGCCGTTTTTGACACAGCCAGAGTTTAGTTTGTTTTTAAACATATTGAATCTGGTTACAGACATTAAACTGACAGGGAGTTATTTCCAAATTGTGGATCCTCTCACAGAGAGAGCATTTTGAACAAAAGTGGTTATATGAAAAAGAACCTTACAGTGGCCATTTAAAGCTGCTCTGGTAGATCTGCTGTGACCCTGCACTTTCTGTATACAGGTAGACCTTGACTTACGACGGCCTCGACTTATGACGTTTCGCGGTTACAAACGTCCTCCCATTGAAAAGCATTGTTTTGAGTTACGCAGTTTATGCGCCTTTACACCAAAAAATATGGTACCGAAACTCAGCGGAGGACAGCGGAAATTTACAGGAGGGAGGCCGAGTGTACCTTAGCGGCCACGACAATGGAAAATTACAGGGCAGAGGATTACAGCTGAAAATTACAGAAGACCTCATTGTTTACAGGCAGACTGGAGGCAGAGGAGGTTGGGAGGGGCTAACATGCTAACAGACCTTACTGTAATCCAAGGGCGTAACTTTGTGTTGAAAGTTGGTGGGGATGGCTCATGGGGAAAGAGAGCTATCTATGGGACACCTTTGTTTTCTGAAAGAATAAAGCCAAAAAATGTGAGTGGTGTATACTAATTTAATTCTTACAGTTAAAAACATAGCTGTTACAGTAGTCACTAATATATTTTGTGCAGAAATAGCACATACATGTAAACTTAACAAGTTTCCAAAAATAAGCAGATACAAATCCACAAAAAACTAAAAACAATCAAAGCTTTCTTCATCAGAAACTGAACAACTCAGAACAGAAAAACACAGATTCATACTGTAGATGCTAATGCAAATTTCTGTATAGTATGCAGGAAATACTTCACCCTCGGATAACTGTGATATTGATTGTGATTAACAGCTTGACACATACAGTTAAATGGCTGAAACTATAGTCCACTACAACATGCTTTTGTTGGTTCAAGAGTTCACTGAGCCCATAAGAGCTGGATTCAATAAATGCCCAACTACAAACCGGATTCCAAAAAAGTTGGGACACTAAACAAATTGTGAATAAAAACTGAATGCAATGATGTGGAGATGGCAAATGTCAATATTTTATTCGTAATAGAACATAGATGACAGATCAAAAGTTTAATCTGAGTAAATGTAACATTTTAAAGGAAAAATATGTTGATTCAAAATTTCACAGTGTCAACAAATCCCAAAAAAGTTGGGACAAGTAGCAATAAGTGGCTGGAAAAAGGAAATTGAGCATATAACGAACAGCTGGAAGACCAATTAACACTAATTAGGTCAATTGACAACATGATTGGGTATAAAAAGAGCTTCTCAGAGTGTCAGTGTCTCTCAGAAGCCAAGATGGTAAGAGGATCACCAATTCCACCATTGTTGTGCAGAAAGATAGTGCAGCAATACCAGAATGGTGTTACCCAGCGTAAAATAGCAAAGACTTTTAAGTTATCATCATCAACCGTGCATAACATCATCAAAAGATTCAGAGAATCTGGAACAATCGCTGTGCGTAAGGGTCAAGGCCGTAAAACTCTACTGGATGCTCGTGATCTCCGGGCCCTTAACCCTTTAATGCCCTGTGGCCCTTCTCTTCTCTACAATTTAAATATTATAACATTTTAAATAAACAATCCATGCTGTATGGATTGTTTATTTAAAACTTTACAGTATGTGTATTTAAATTACAATTATTTCAATTCAATTGAATTCAAAAGTACTTTATTAATCCCAAAGGGAAATTAAATGTTGTTGTCACTCATTATCCTCGTCTCATTAAGAGATGTTGTAGATATTGATGGCTGTAGGCAGGAAGGTCTGTCCCACAGTGGATCAGAAGAAACTGGCCGCAGCTGCCGTCCAATCCGTCCACCCAGACTCGGCCGACCTCTTGGTTCCCCCGGGCTTCAGGACTACCCAAATGCCAGGCAGAACTCCTCTCAGAGCGATGACCACTCCTTCCAGTAGACTGCTGAGCTCCTCGTCACTGCAGACAGCCGGTGATCCCGGTCCTTCTGCTGTCATGAGCCTTGTTTCCTGCCAGTTCCAGGATCTCAGTGGTGAGGCACTTGAGCACAGCCAGCAGGTAGATGGGAATGCATGCACAGCACCATCTTTTCAATTCATTTACGATTTGGGGCTGTAGTTGAGATATTATTTTGAACTTTTGAGATGTTAATTAGTTGCTCTTGGTTGAAGAAAACCACCTTGTTGTCGTGGTTATGCATCATAACAAATGTCTAAAACAAAAAAAGTTTCAGTAAAAATCCTTCCAGCTGCACAGCATGCGATACCAAATGAAACAATCATCCAGAATTTGATTTACATCCGGAAAAAGAGTAATTAAAGTTTCCTAAAGCAAAATCTCAGAATGAATGTAACAGAGCTCCTCCAACATGCAGCCACCCCAAGTGGCGCAATTCAATTATTTAAGGAGGAAGATTGAAAGTAACAGGTGATGGGTGTGATTGTAGCCTGGCACATCATGACAAAGTTTACTGAACGTGAACTGAACTTGAACGAGGGACTGTACTCCAATCCTCACACATTGTTCAGTAAATTTCAGCACACTTCCTTTCAGCAGAAAATGCAGTTTCAGACTTTTTAGACTGAACTACAGTCCTGCTGCTCCTCCCAGCAGCCAGCTGACAACTTCAGCGTGCACATGAAAATTATTGTAACTTTATTAGTGCAACTCCATGTACTGACATGAGTGTACTTCCGCTCTGCTGGTGTGTGTGTGTGTGTGTGTGTATGTGTGTGCGCATGTGTGTTTGTGTGTGTGCTAGCCCCAGATGGCCTGTAAGCCTGTGCAACTCTCACGGTTATCGACTCAAGCAGGATTTTTGTTGGCACACAAATTCTGCCAACAACCCCAACTCCTAATTTAGATATTAATTAGTTTTCCTGTTACTTGGCGAAGCCCATTGATTCCCCTGGATGCCGGCTGTGTTCATGAGGCAAGGCGTCCGTGGCTTCACACTGCAGAGGAGCGTGTAGAAGTTGTAGGAGAATCTGGGCTCTGGCGGGCAAGTTGCCGGGCTATGGGCTGGCTTGCGCTCTGGTGCCCGGCTCTGGGCAGGGGGCCCTTGGCTCACTGGTGGGTTGCAGGTTTGTGGACTTGGGGGTTGGGTGTCTGGGGGCGTGACTAATTATCTGTGGGAGGGGGCAGGTTGACTCAGCCTGGGTGTCTAGTGTACTATGTGTTCTGAGAGTTGTTAATATGAGGGGTGGGGACTGGGTGGATGTCCTTGGTGATGGCCTAGGACTATGCGTGGCCAGCTGGCTGGCCCCTTTCTTAT